>JZKD02S1765711.1:546980-565782 GCA_000966675.3 Picea glauca | reverse complement strand
ATCGCAGGTCCTGCACAAATTAACAAACAAAAAAAAAATAAGTTTTTATAATTTTATTTTTTTTATCAAAATGGCCTTTGTTTTTAAATAAGTTTTTATAATTTTATTTTTTTTATCAAAATGGCCTTTGTTTTTAAATATCAATGAATATTTAAGCTTTTATTTTAAAAAATTATACATGTTCATTAATTCTAGTCGTTTATTATGATATTTTGGGCATATATTTTATAAAATATAGAAATATTTATAATAAAATGTAGATTTTTATTTATTTTTAATATATTTATATAATTATTGAGATATTTTTTTTTAATTTAGAACTTTGTATTACCTTCTAAGAGAAAAATAAAGTATAGTCATAGTGTCCCTGTGCTTGGCCTGCCAACAAAGAAAACCAACCCAAGCCCAGGACCAGTCAAAAGAAAGAGTTTCCCTCCAAGGGCCAAAAACTAAGAATGTTTTACAATTTACCCATACATATGTCAAAACATTAATAGTAAAGAAAAATTGGAACTTGTAACTAAGAGAGAAGATCGACATTTGATCACTTAGATGGGATAGAGTTTGAGTTGCTTGACGAATTGCCTCCAGTGTGTTGTTGAAGAGGTGTGGGGCATTTCAGAATGATGATTGGATAGCTTGGTCTCTCATAAGTGCTCTGGTGTCGTTGAGGATTGGAGCAAATATCAAGCAATAGATTAGATTAGATCTCACCTATTCACTTTAGATTTCAAAGATTAATTTCAAGTGGTCCTTCGTCAGTCAGATAGTTCATGTCTCTACCTCTGAATTTTTGTCTGTTGCATCATACTAAGAATGTGAGGAGGGGTCACGGGATAAGGGCATTCCCGGGGGGATAGGGACATTCTCTCCTGCCTTAGCTAGGGGCTCACTCTACAACAGAGGATCTAGAATCCTCTTACCAAATTTAGGCACTGGCTCATCCACGAGCTCACACCATTCAACCATACATCCCCAAACCATGTTTTCATCCGAAGTTTTCATCGAAGCTTGTCTGTCTATGAGAGGAGGGAAATTACTATGTGGTTCAACAACTTGGGTCTCCATGCTACTAGACGTGCTAACCCTATCACTTACTAATGATGTTGGACTTCCCCTTCGCTCCTAAAATCTTCTTAAGGAACCTGAACCCCTACACACTCTTCGTCTCTCGCAAGGCATGATAAGGATGAGAATGCTCACAGCTCGGGAGAGGGGGATAGACAATTGCGAAAAAAACAAGAGGAGAGGTGTGAAATGCATCCAGACCATATGCAGATGGGCATGAGAATATAGTCCAACAACCCGCATTGTAAACACAAGCGAGCCTTTACTTATTTTGTCATCACTAGTACCAGGAACTGACATTCGATCCATCGCACACAACATAGTGATTTCCAACTTAATGAGATAGTAAGGATATTTAGCCTTGACATCGTCCACCTGTCCTCCTTGGAGCTTGGGTGACAAATGTCGAGGAATTCACTCTTCATATGGATCATCATATGGGTGTAGATATCACCCCATCCAGGGAAGTTCGCTCCTATAAATTCAACTCCTTGCATTTCAAGAGCATTGGATGTGTTTCCATTGGTTTCCTTCACAAACCAAATCATGCTCCCAACAATCCAACCCAACATTGGCCATTGTGTTAGCTATTTTTTTTTCTTCCTGACGGAAATGCGAAGGTATGATAACCAAGTTTGGAAGCAATAGAGTTTTAAATATTTCCAGATTGCACAGAAGATGCCAGCTAGGGGAGATCTTTGCTACATCAGATTCTTTCAAGATTCTACATAGCATGTTCAAAATTACCTGACAGTCACCTTCCATAATGAGATTTTGAAATCCAAGATGGGTGGCTGCTTGGATCCCCCAAATGAGTGCCTAGAGCTCAATAGATTTATTTGAATCATGTCTCAGGATACCTGCTAAAATATTTCAATGTGACCTTGCTCATCACGAAAGACCACACCAAAACCTCTAGGACCAGGGTTGCATTAGGAGGCTCCATCAAATTTAATCTTGAGGAAGCTTGGAGGAGGTCACTGTGATGATTTGGGGTTGTTCATGGAGGTCGGGAGAATAGGTGTCTGCAAAGGGAGGGATTCAAAGCCAAGATACCATTTGAGAAGGATGAGCTTTTCATCCGAGGCACATTTAAGGTCCTTTGTTGTCCATTTTTGAAGTCTAACAATTTCCTAGACATTGTCATGAATTTTAGACCAGATTTTATTTAAGACAACTATTTTGAGTGGAAAATCCTTTGGTTCCTTTCCTTCTAGATTTGCCACATTAGAAGCACCAACAACAATTGCCAAATCTGATTTAGGATTGGATTTTTAAAGGTTGAAGGTTTCAAGTTGTCAATAGTGGTGATGATGTTATTTCAGTTGGGATCTAAGGTCCTCATTACTTGAGTTGCTTGATCCCAAAGGATAGAGATGGATTGACATTGATTGAGAAGATGCTACATGTTCTCTTCATGATGCAGGGAGAGTGGAGAAACAGAAGGATCAATAAAACCCCTCTTTTGGAGATTGTCCCAAGTGAGGATGTGTTTATTTGCAACTAACCAAAGAAATGTGTTTACCTTTGACCATAGATTGATTTGTCAAATGTTGCTCCAGATGTTGTCTTTGGGAAGTAAGTGAAAATGGTGTTTGAGACCATTACAACAAATTTTTCCTCACTCCATGCAACTTGCTTGGATGGCCTTCCATTTCCCTATGCAGACTTGAAGTTCCCTTTTTGTGCATTGCAGAGCCAAAAATCATATTTTTCCACATATACGTGCTCTATCATTGATACAACAAGCGTATATGCGGGTTGCTCCACTATAGATAGCGTACATCGGGTTTGGTGCTCAAAATTAAAAATTATGTTGGTTTTCCATGCCATGTCACGGGATCCATGATCTTTGACCTTCCATATACTGGACACACTCTGACTCATCCCTTCTGTTCCATTTGAAGGCTATAAATCGAGCCATATCCAAGCCTTGAAAAAAGAACAATTCAACTTTGAAAGCAAAGGCACTCTGGAGAAATTTCACTTCATATCGAGTCTGCATCCCTTTGTCCTTGAAAGTCTGAACTCCTTGTTCAACCCCCAAGCTCTTCCTTCTTTGTGATGGAGAACCTCATTGACTCCTTTATATGAGCTTTCATTTGGTGGAGGATTGAAGTAGTGGAGGCCCAACTGGAGGGACTTAGTTTCTCGGTTCCGATATGTGTCATTACAAAAGTTTGTCACCTATGTACTTCTGTTGATTATTTTAATAGAAATATTTTTTTCTCGTCAAATTGATATCTTGCAAATATTTGAATTATTATTCCATGGACATATTTGTCATGTTTGTTAATAGATTATGCTAATCTATATGCTAACATTATATATTATCACCATATGCTTGCATATCTTGGTTGTTGAGTACAAGCTATAGGTATAGATCTTTGGTTCATGTGCTCAACGGTGGTCTTCTTCGAACATTCAGACAAGGTAGGATCTTGGCCTTGTCTTGTTAGCATTTCATTTATATAGCATACTTGGGATTAGAGTTTATTTATGCTTGTCATTCCATCTGTTGTGGTTTACCCCTTACCATAGAGAGATTTTCCTCGTAACAACCATCGGCTTCTCATATAGAAAAAAATCCTCTTGAAGAGTATCCCCATCTGAGAATATCAGGTCCATGCTTAAACCGGATTCTCCTCAGCATTGTTTCATCTTGCGATGGACCTAAATCCACATCTACTGGGGTTCCAAGATCCTCATTAATGTTTTTCCATTCCTGTCAAAATGGAGAGGAAGAGGAGTTTTTCCAATAGTCTACCACTCAAATGGATATGTCTTGCTCGATGTGAGTTTGAAGATCCAACAAAGTGTCCATGTTTTGCAGTGGTTGCATTTGTTGCCATGAATCTGTCCAGACAAGAGTATCCCAATCGTCCCTGATCTCCTAAAAATCATGTTCATGCACCAAGTTGCGGTTTTTCCAAGCCACATTCCATATTAAAGAGCCATTATGATGTTCATTCCATCTGATTCGCTTCACTTCCTCCACTGCAGGGGTGTATTTGCATCGCCACAACCTGGCCCAGAGTATAGCTATTGAGATATTATTTGAAAGTTGAATTATTAAAAAAATCATAATTTTCAAAATAAAATATCAAATTAAATATGATAAAGATAAAACAAATTCTTATTAACTTCATAGTGAAATTGAGATAGAACATAACATAGTTTATTTGTTAAACTCCAAAAGTGTTCTCAAACACACAATTTTATTGATCAAGGAAAAATATTATTACATAGTGGGAGGAAGAGCATATATACTTCTCAAACCTTATCTCAATATGCCAAGTGTCATTGATTAACAAAAAAAAATCACCATAACAAAGATGTAACAAGTCCAACCTAAAAAAACACAAAGCTTTTAGAATAAATTTATTAATCTAGAAAATAATAATTAACTAAATAAACTTTAGGATGATTAGGCTAACGTTATGGCAGTTATTTTTTCTCACGCAAACAAAGGCAACGAAAAAGAAGTTTACCCTTTTTGGGTTTTCAAGACACGTAACTCCAAATTTACATGGGTATTAATGCATTCAGCATAATTAACTAAATAAACTTTAGGATGATTAGGCTAACGTTATGGCAGTTATTTTTTCTCACGCAAACAAAGGCAACGAAAAAGAAGTTTACCCTTTTTGGGTTTTCAAGACACGTAACTCCAAATTTACATGGGTATTAATGCATTCAGCCTCTCTTTTTTAATATGCACGGTTTTTATTGGCATACCATGGCTATTTTTATTACTTTTATTTAAGAGTAATAAGATAAAATTATATTTTATTACTTTTGTTTAAAAGTAATAAGACAAAAGGGAGTGGTAAGTGTAAATTTTTTTCTTTTAATATTTTATTTAAGTTTTTTTTTATGTAATTCTTTATGTAATTGGAGATATAAGGGGTGACATTGTTTAAATTTGAAGTCATTTTTAGTTTAAGGGGAGAAAATTTGTTATTCATTGTAATTAGAGTATTGGACGACAATGTTCACTTCAAAGGGGGCATCATCATCATTTTATGTCAAATTTTGAAAGTTTGTCAAATTTGTGGTTTGTAATCAAATCGTTGATAAGAGTCCAGTGAAATTCTCTATCAACGTTTTTTTCATCGAGGCTATAAGAGGGTTAAGGTCAAGCCTCTATAACACTATTTTTGCAGTGTTTGCAATGTCTCTTGTGCATGGTATTGTTCATTTAATTGTGTGGAATTTTTAAATACTTCATTATGTCAAAATTGGTAAATTTATTCACTGTTTTTGACAAATTGAATGGACCCAAGAACTATATAATTTTGGTGTCGTCATATGCAAAACACATTGGTTTTTAATGACTTGTGGAAAGATATATGTAATTGAGAAAAAACTCCAACTAAACCGATTGATGCTAGAGAACTAGAAAAATGGGAATCAAGAGATGAAAAGGCACTTTCACTTTTAAGATCCTCTGTAACAGATGAAATGTTTATACACATTGAAAATGCAAATGATGCTTGGAATGCATGACAAATTTTCAAGAAGATGTTTGATACTCAATCCGAGTCAAGAAGGGTAGAGCTTCATGATAATTTGCTTAACCAACAACTGACTAAAGGGAGAGATGTTTTGGAGTACATCTCTCGTTTGAAAAATATCAGAATAGAATTAATAAAATGTGGCTTTAAAGATGTTGACTGTAATAGAATCTCAAGATTCGTGGGATATGTAGCCAATAATCTACATGGATCTGTAACTATTTTTGGGAACCATGTCTTTAGGGTTTTTCCTGTTGTAAATCCTATAAAGAGGCATGTTGTAAGGTTGTAAAGGCTAATCAATGAATCAAAAGATAGCCAATCTTTAGATGTATGTTGTTGGTCATGCATATGTAAGCTGGATTGGCTACAGGGTTGTTCTTGCGTAGGAAAGAGGGTATGATGTCAATTGTGTCTTAGGTGTGGACCAAGGTTATACATGTAAACCTTTATTTATATTGAATAAGACAACACGAGAGAAGAACACTCAAGGAATATTAGTTTTCTCGGTTTGGGTTTCCAGGGTAACATATTTGTGTAGTGTGTGATTTATTTTTCATTTACGTTCTTGATTAAATTCTACTTCTCTTATGCTAGGTTTAGCGTGGATGTGTGTCTCATTTCTTGACAATGCCAGCCCCGATTACTCATGCATATGGGGCTAGCTATGTATGGAATTTCAAGAATATTCTAGAAGTTTCAAAACCTTATCACAATTGAGGGTTGAGGAAGTCAAAACCCTACCCTTAGATGGCTATCAAGCGATGTTAGATATCGGGCTGCTAGGAGGAGAAGGGGTGCCATTATTTAGCATTGTATCTGTTCCATAGTTGAGCAGAGCACCTAGGAGTGATATTATTGAGAGCATAACACATAAGGAGATATTTTCTAGCAGCCATAAATGCCACAATGTGAAAGGAAACTCCATGGAGAGTTCCTCGTTCTTTGTACTTGCATTTTGAGAAAAGAGAGAATAGTGGAATCACCTTGTAGTTGGGTTTTCTCTCATATTGGTTTTCCCAAGTTATATCTTATGTTTATTTGTGGATGGTGTGTGAGTATTTATTTATGTTCTCTATTTTTCGCATTTCAACTATTCCATACATTTTAAGTAGAAAATTAGTAATTAAAGAATCTGATATCTAATGGAAATTAACCTTCACAGTAAAGATTTCATTATTTTATTAGATCTGTTGTGATGAACTATCCAATGGAATATCCATGGAAGTTTACATATCAATTCACATTATTTGGAATGTGTGTTTCACTATCAAGTTGCATTTTTAAGCGCTAGTTCTCGACCCTTATTTTCAATTATTAAGTTGATTTCAATTAATGAAGTAGAAGTAGAGCATAATGATATTGCCTTATTTTTCTCAAGACCATGATCACATGATCCAGGTGGATATCGGTGGCCACCCACCTTTTCCAACTAGCTCAAAACAGTTTTCTAGCAATTTTGGCAATTTACTATTTTTAGCAGTTATAACTTCTGGAGCCATTTTGAGGGCCTGAATGAAGGTTTTTCGAGATCGATCTTCTAAATGATAGAAGAAGGCATTATTTATCCCCCAAAATGAATCTTCTCGATGATACCTTTCCAACGGGCTATCATACGCCTAAAACGGAGATCGTATGCAAAAGTTACGACCCCGAGAAGTTAATGTACTAACTTACCCAAACGGGGCCCACATGATTTTTGGCGCTTCATCTCCTAGGGTTAGGTTTTTGGATGTCTATGGTTTTTTGCATTCCTGTTTATTGTAAAAAGGCCTTCACAGCCTCATTGTAATCATCTTCTTGCGAATGACCGTAGCCGTCACATCTCTTCTCAGAGATAAGCCACCACCATTCCAACAAGCTTGTTTCCGCTGCATTTTACAGTTTCAGCTTATTTCGTTATTGAATAGAAAACCAGTTTTATTGTATCTCTGTTATTTTGTGTTAAGCACCTATTAAATAATCTGTAATCATTTCGTTCTGCTCATAAAATCCGGATCAGTGGTATCAGAGCGGTCTTCTCCTTGTCATCTTAATGCATGTCCCCAACGTGGTCGGAGTACAAAGAGTTGGGTCTCAAGCTTGTTTCTCTTGAGGAAAAAATATCTCGCATGCCCAAACGACCTCTCATGGTAGGAGAAAAGAAAGATGACAGGACAAGATATCCTTTCAAACTGTTGATTGAGGAAGCCCTGACGCAACAGAGGAACAAGATGATGGATAGTTTCGCGCAAATCCTTTGGCAGCTACCAACAGGCGACGCATCTTCTTCGAATGGAGGGACATCCCCCTTTAAGGTACAAATAAAATTTGATATTCCTATATTTGAAGGTCACAGATGTTGTAGACAAGTGGTTGAATCTACTAGAAGGGTATTTTTCTGTCCATAACTTTTCAAATAGAGAAAAGATTACTTTTGCGCTCCTCAAAACTATTCCCCATGTCAAAGATTGGTGGGAAAATTTTTGTGATCAAAAGGAAACAGAGGAACCCTCATTATTTATAGTCACAGCCACCTGGGAATCCTTCAGGGATGCTATTAAGGAACAATACTACCCTGTCGGAAGTTATGATGACATGTATACCAAATGGACTACACTGCGGCAAGAAAGAGACCAAGCAGTATCAGATTTCACAAATATCTTCCATACCTTGCGCACCAAGATGGGTATCAAAGATTCGAAGAGACATCTGGTGCTCAAGTATCGTAGTGCTCTGCATAGATACATCCAGACCGAAATGGAATTTCTAGACATCTCATCCTTGGGCACAGCCTACCGATATGCCATCAAAATTGAGCAGAAGCTCAAACAAAAGATGCGGCAATTTGGGCTTGGGAACCCCTCACAACAAAAGCCAGTAAAGGGCAGCACCAACCCACAGAACAAAGGACAAAGAAAGTATGGACAGTATCAGGACAACCAGTCCAAGTAAAGAAGGACACCAGAAAGACAAAAAAGGATATCGGGAAGTGGTGCGGCTTCCATAAGAGCCCTTGGCATAACACTGCTGACTGTCGCTCAAAGCAGTTGCTGGTGGCCGAAGTGAAAGCCCTTGAATCAGATGCAGATTTTGACTCTGAGCCAAAACCAGAAAGGGGAAGATGGATCATTGACGTGGAACCCAGTGCCACTGTTGCTACCACCAAGCTCCAGCCTGGTGAACCAGACGAGATTAAAGAAGGAGAGTGCCTCTTCCATTCACAGATGTGGGTAAAAGGAACCCCACTGCACTTCATCGTTCATAGTAGTAGCCATAAGTACCTCATCTCAGTAGAGGTCATCAAGAGGCTGGCCTTGCCGACAACGCCACACCCACAACCCTACACTATTGGATGGCTCCGCCAAGGAAGTGATCTTCATATCAGCCAATAGTGCCAACTATCGTACGACATCAAGCCCTTCAAAGACAAGGTATTGTGTGATGTTGATCCTCTCGAAGTTTGTGATGTTCTTTTGGGACAACCTTATTTATGGAAACGTCATGTTGTATATAAGTCTAGGCCTCATAGTGTTATTATTACTTTGAATAGGAAATTGTACAGGGTACCCGAGGCAGTCCCACCTAGTGTTATTTCCTTGATCTCTTCTAAGAAATGCAGGAAGGTCATCTCTCAGATGGGGAAGTTTGTCTTCTTCGTGATTCACTCTTAGAATAAGAGAAAGATCACAGCCACATCCAGGGTCTCTGCGGCTGACCTCTCCACACAACAAAAGAAAGTAGATAAGGTCATGGAAGAATACTCGGATATCTTCTCCTCACCTACTGGGGTACCTCTACACTGCCAGGTCAAGCACCCCATCGATCTGACCCCCGGTGCACCGCTGCCCAATAGGCCAGTCTATCACTGCTCTCTGTTAGAGAATGAGGATATCAAGCAACAGATCCAAGAGCTTCTCCACAAGGGGCACATCCATCCCAACTCATCACCTTGCAGGAGCCCAATCATGCTGGTATAGAAGAAACATGGAACCCGACACTCTCCATTGATTATCGGGCTCTGAATAAAATCATAGTCAGAAACCAATACCTGATTCCCCGAATCGACGACCTCCTTGATCAACTCACGGGGGTCAAATACTTCAGTAAGATTGATCTGAAGTTTGGATACCACCAAGTCCCGATAGAACAGACAAATGTATGGAAGACCGCCTTCAAGTCAAAGGAAGGCCTTTTTGAATGGTTGGTCATGCCCTTTGGTTTGACAAATGCTTCGGCCACTTTCATGAGGTTGATGGACAATATCTTGGGACCATTCACCAATAATTTTGTAGTGGTATATCTGAATGACATTCTCATTTAAAGCAATACTTGGGTCGAACACTTGAAGTATATTCAGCAGGTTCTGCATGCCTTGCAACAATAGAAGCTATACACCAACTTGGAAAAATGCTCCTTCGGCATGGACAGGGTCCATTACCTAGGCTACATCGTTTATCAACATGGTGTACATGTGGAACCAATCAAGATCCAAGTCATCTGTGACTGGCTAGCCCCATCCACACTCATCAAGATCCGGAGCTTCTTGGGCCTGGCCAATTTCTACCACAGGTTTGTATTGGGATTCTCCCATATTGCATGGGCTCTTAGCCAAATAACCAGGGGTGGTGATAAGGAGAAATTTGCGTGGGGATAGTCCCAACAACAAGCGTTCAATGATTTGAAGCAGCGCTTGTGCTTAGCTCTAGTTCTTTCACTCCCGTACCTGCAACAACCCTTTGAGATCGAGACAGATGCTTCTAACTATGCTGTGGGCACCATTCTCACTCAGCACGACCACCATGTGGCCTATCATAGTGAGACACTATCAGATGTTGTTCGTAAGTACCCTACTTACAACAAAGAAATGTACTCCATTGTGCAAGCCTGCCGCCAATGGAGACACTACATTCTTGGGAAGGAGACAGATATCCACACTAATCATAAGCCACTGCAATTCATGCAGACATAAGGAAAATTGCAGAATGACCGCCATCAAAAGTGGTCCACATACTTGCAGCAATTCCACCTCAACATCAAGTATAAAACAAGAAGCATCAATCGCATCATTGATTGCCTCAACAGACTGCCAGTCGCGACACTCACCACGGTGCTAGACTCTTGCGACCATGAGACCTCTCGATGGCCCCAAATCTATGATACAGACCCAGACTTCGCCACCACCTACCAAATGTTGGGGGCAAACACAATTGTCGATAATTTCCATCTTCAGGATGGGTTGTTGTGTCATCTGGGCCATATCTGTGTTCCATCAAGCGAGCGAGTGAATCTGATCTGGGAAGCCCACTACAGTCGGGTGGAAGGAAACTTCAGTGTCGAAAATACAATGGCGATGCTACAGAAACATTTCTACTGACCGAAACTTTGACAGGAGGTCAGCAAGTATATCAGGTCCTGCACTGCCTGCGCGATTTCCAAACCGACCACTAAGAAATAGGGCCTGTACACCCCTCTTCCTACTCCTGAAACGCCATGGGAATCCATCTCAATGGACTACATGTCGGGCCTCCTGTCCACCGAGAGGGGCAACAACTATGTTTTTGTGGTTGTTGATCGCTTTTCTAAGATGGCGATTTTGGTTGCCTGCAAGAAGAACATCATAGCAGAGGCCACTACCAAGCTCTTCTTTGAACGAGTCTGAGTACATTTTGGAATCCCACAAACCATTGTCTTAGATTGGGACAGTCAATTTCTCAGCACATTCTGGTTGAGCCTCTGGTCACTGCTGGACACCAAGCTCACCAAATCCATGACCTTCCACCCTCAGACAGATGGCCAAACCGAGGTCGTAAATCAAATGATTGTGCATATCCTTTGCATGTATAATTCACACCACCCTCGCACATGGGACGAGATCCTTCCCTATGTCCAACATAGCTACAATCGAGCCCTGCATAGCTCAACCAACCACAACCCCTTTCTGGTGGGGTTGGGATTCCAACCATTGGGTCCCATAGATGTTGCACTTCCCCTTGCGGTCACCTCAACTGACTCATCTCCTGCTCCAAATAAAGCTGAAAAATCCACCTGGTTCATTGAGCAGATCCAACACATCCGCCAATAGGTTCAAGATATCCTATAGAAGTCCAATGACAAGTACAAACAACGCCATGATCAACATTGGGTGCCACATAAGTTTCAGGTGGGCAAAAAAGTTTGGTTGCACTTGCAGAAAGAACAACTTACATGACCCCATCGAAAGCTTCTCCCACTCTGTTATAGGCCATATACCATCACCAAGGCCATGGGGGATAATTATTTTCAGCTCAGCATTCCTCCTTTCTTTGGCCTGCACCCAGTGTTCAACGTGGATCTCCTTTGCTCTTATTTCCCACCATTATTGGACAACTCAGAAGTAGCAGAACAACTGACACCAACAGAGCTCAACCTCGACTGCATACAATAGGAATATAGTGATCAGATTGTGGACACATAGATCAAGGGAACTCGACAACAAAGGATTCATCTTTATCGAGTAGTCAAAGCAGAGCAACTCTTGCACCAAGGCAAGTGGCTCACCTGGGGCCAAATTCAGCAAAAATTTCCTCATCTGATGGGGGACCTCAATGTAATGGAGACCATTTCTTCCTAAGGAGGGAGGATTGATTCAGGTGGATATCAGTGGCCACCCACCTTTTCCAACTGGCTCAAAACAGTTTTCTGGCAATTTTGGCAATTTACTATTTTTAGCAGTTTTAACTTCTGGGGCCATTTTGCGGGCCTAAATGAAGGTTTTTCGGGATCGAGATTCTCAATGATATCCAAATGAGTGATTGATCCCCTAAAATGAATCTCCTCGATGATACTTTCCAACGGGCTATCATACGCCTAAAACGGAGATCGTATGCAAAAGTTACGACCCCGAGAAGTTAATGTACTAACTTACCCAAACGGGGCCCACATGAATTTTGGCGCTTCATCTCCTAGGGTAAGGTTTTTGGATGTCTAGGGTTTTTGTCATTCTTGTTTATTGTAAAAAGGCCTTCAGAGCCTCATTGTAATCATCTTCTTACGAATGAGCGCAGTCGTCACATCTCTGCTCAGAGATAAGCCGCAACCATTCCAACAAGCTTATTTTCGCTGCATTTTACAGTTTCAGCTTAATTCGTTATTGAATAGAAAACCAGTTTTACTATATCTTTGTTATTTTGTGTTAAGCACCTGTTAAATAATTTGTAGTCATTTCGTTCTGCTCATAAAATCCAGATCATCACATCATCTGGGGGTAGGGTATTTTTTAGGGGCAATTTTTTTCTAATTGCCTATGTTTTGGCCATTTTTTTATAAAAATATGATTAAATTGGTAATATTCACAAAAAATGTACAAGTTTTGATAGTAAATTATAATTTTTTATTGGATATTCACCTACATATCTATATGTATGATTTTTCAATATGAAATAGTCGCCTAGAATACTATACATAGGTATAATATTTGGATCCTTAAAAAAACCCTTGTATGGGGAAACAACCACTGTTGCTCATCTCAAACACTATAACATGGATTTAGGTTAAAATGTATACATTGCTACGAAATCTAATTATAAAGTAAAAAATATAATACAATAGGCTTATAATATTTTCTCCAATAAAATATAATGTGTGCAGTGAAAATGAATGATCATTCTTTTAAACAACTGTAACAACCCCTCTGTTACGACTAGTAAAAGCGAAGCACAATAGGTAATTTTGTTTTTTTCATTAAGAATTTAACATCAACACATAATCACAACAACGCCTAATCAATGACATCATAATAAAAGCATTAAAAATGACTCACCGTCGTAATCTATAACGATGTAACCAATGCATCAATCAAAATTAGCAACGACGCATAATTAACATATCATTGTATTTAAATAATGTCACATAATCAACAAGCATCATGAATGACGACGCAAGATCAACTCATCACGATCAACTGAAATCATCAATACTTTTAAATGGATCAACTCATCACATAAATATAATCATCAGATAACACAAGAATAACATGCGATAACATAACGATGACATAAGATAACATAATATGACATAAGATACTACCCTCCCAACCTACAATGCAAGGTTAGGACCTCCAAGACACATAAGCAACGCTCAAGCCCAGGATTCATCCAATTGATTTTGACCACTTAAGGTCTCAGGGCTGGCGACTATTCTGAGGAACAAGGAGGTTTCTAATTCCCACTAATCCAATCAAGTCCAAACCAACTAGCTATCAACAACATCAATGATAATCAATGACACAATAATGTTCTAATAATCGACCGCACATCACATGAATTCCAAGGTGCAAGAAAATTTTAATTACTAAATCCATCATACACTGAGATAAGATAAGGCACAATGTAATCAACTTTATTTATCTTCAAGGCGCAAAAACAAACATCTACTTTACTCCAAGGCGCGCAATTAATCAATTACTGAAGTCAATAAAAAATCAACATTTTTCCAAGGAGCGCACATGATCTAAATACTGAATTAAATATAATCAACATCATTACCATGCACACATTTAATCTAAATACTTAGGAAATCACACATCAACAATGTTACAAGCGCGTGAGTAATTCAAAAAGCGTAAACCTTTATGTTTCATCAAGGTTCATTAAGAAACACAATCTAACTATTAACAATCATGCATCAATGGTACTTAATGGCACAAGGTAAGATAATCACTTTATCATTCAAGTCAATCATTAACCATGGCACAAGAGGTAAACTACACACATGACCATTCATACATTTCTTTAAACATGGAGCAAACAAATTATCAATTAAATTTAAGGCGCAAGGGAGTCTAATCTAGTAACTTTGGGTCACAAAGGAATAACTACAAAGCAATCACATGTCTACTTTATTCAAGGTGCACAAGAAAATTTGGTTGCTAATCTAATCAATATCCAATTCAAGTACTAAATTTTAGAACTATAACCAAGTTCAAAAGTAAATCATTCAAATAAATATTCCTTAGATGTGACTAGTGTGGGAACACTTCATTGATTTCAATGAAACAATCTCTTATGACCTTGACTTCATGTCTAATTATTTAGACATAATATGAATCTCTTATGACCTTGACTTCATGTCTAATTATTTAGACATAATATGAATCTCTTATGACCTTGATTTCATGTCTAATTATTTAGACATAATATGATTCCCCACTGTACCTTTTCAAGAACAACCTCTAAAAGGAAACCTTAAAATAATAGTAGATTCAAGGGAAAATAAACTAACCATAATCAATCCATCATTATCCAATGTCATCTTTATGGGTTGGGTTCGTTATGTGAACATTTCTTAAAAATAATGTTTATTTTTTGAAATAAACCACATAAAGCAATCCTCTAGAATTCTAATAGATCCTCCAAATTCATTAGATTGAAAATGATTGCACTTTTAACTTGGAGTGATCCCATGGCGTGAATCTGTACTAATTATATTCAAGGTTAATCAATCCAACGCAGAGGTAAGGAAAAATGTGTTGTGTGAAGGTTCCAACGGAGAGGCAAGGAAAAATTTGTTGTGTGAAAATCTGAAATTTGTTGAGTAAACAAAATGCAAAGAATAAAGGAGAACGAAGAAGTTATAAATTTAGTAGAATTGTAGAGATATATATCCCCCCTTAAAAAAGAAGGGAAAGGAAGTAAAATTCCAGGGGTTTCCCTTTCTAAAACTCAAAGAATTTCACATGCTAAAAACAAAGAAAATCAAAGGGATAAATCGCCAGAAGGGAAACGAATCTGGGTGAAAATTTAATGCCATGCAGAGAGATAATTAGGGGATTGACACATCATGATAGAAATTGAAGTTTGGGAGAAAATTATGGCCATAAGAAGAGGTAAATCCGGAGGTAAACGCTTGGTAAATCGACGAGGAAGGCCAAGCCAAAGTGCAGAGTGCACCATGAAAATTCGTAGAGAAATACAAGAAAATTCATTGAGTAAAAATAAGGTGAAAACGTTGAGGGAAGGAGTGGTAAATACACTGAGTAAAAGTGGTAAAAATTTGTTGAGTAAAGGTGGTAAGAACTTTGAGTAAGGAGTGGTAAATATGTTGAGTATCAAGGAAAAACACAGAGGCAAAGAGTGGTAAAATCGCTGGAATAAGTTCCCATAAAATTCGTAGGAAAGCATTGCTAAAATACAGAGATATGGAAGGAAAATTGCAGGGTTGAAATACCCAAACAATTCATAGAGAATGATTACTAAAATGCAGATATCTGGAAGGAAAACCACATGGTTGATCTACCAAACAATTCACAGAGAATGCTTGCTAAAATGCAGAGATATGGAAGGAAAATCGCATGGTTTAACTACCTAAACATTTCGCAGAGAATGCTTACTAAAATGTAGAGATCTGGAAGGCAAATCACAGGGTTTAACTACCCAAACATTTCGTAGAGAAGATTGCTAAAATACAAAGATATGGAAGGAAAAATACAGGGTTAATCTACCCAAACAATTCGTAGATAATGCTTGCTAAAATGAAGATATCTGGAAGGAAAATCGCAGGGTTTAAGTACCCAAACAATTCGCAGAGAATTAAAGGAAATCCACTTGGCAAGTTTACACAACTAAAGAAAAACACAGAGGTACACCAAGAGAAAATCGTTGAGGAAAAAACAAAATCGCAAAGGTAAAAAAAAGAATGGACTTCAAGGTAATGAAGGGAGGTTTTCCCCAACACAAAGGTCACTTTAAATGCAAAAATCACAGTGGCAATAGAGGGAAAATAAACGCCAGGGGACTCGTATTGCCAGGAAAATGAACATGCAAACGTTGGGCGAATTCCTCATGCATCAAATAAAATATGCATCGTAGATATTGTTGTAGTTAATGATGTACACCGGTAAAGGGTTTAAGGATCCATACATATTTTAAAAGAAAAAAATACACATTCAAAATCTTAACACAATTTTACAATCTCAACATAAATACCGTAACCGAAGACAAGAATTCGAAGATGTTCTCCCATGCTTGTGCTCCATCCAGCTCCCCGCTTGCTAACTGTGAAGACTTCATCGGTACCTCCTAGCCAACACTAGCGGTACTCTTCTTCCCCCTCATCCTCCCGAGCCACAAAGGGGCCATGCACAACCACAACCAGAATACTCTAGCTTCCAGCTCGCCTCATAAGGTAGAGCTATAACTCTCTCTCTCAAGCTAGTTATCCTAACTCTCACAAGTAAAACCAGTCAGAATTTCTACAACACAAACTTACTCATACCAGTCATGATCCATTCCTCCTCTCAACCATTTCTTTTATAGAATTTTGCTTAGTGACCCCTTGCCATTTGCCCATTTAATTCGTATTTTTTTAAATTAATTAGGAATTACTCCTCCCATAAACTTGTCACCCATTCCCTTAGTTGCGCCAATAAATCCACCATTTAACTTAATCAAATGTCAATTTCCCTCACCCATCCTAAAAGTGATCCTAAAATCATTCCTAGTGTCCCTTTTTTACCTTTATTTCTCATTTATGACTTACGCCTTTCTAAAACAGAGTTGAGTTAAAGTAGGAATGTTCTCTAGTTAGAATAGACTTAGATACCCTTCTATGCTTACCCATTCTTGTTCACTTTATTCCTTTCTTATTTTAATTTCTAATTTTGGTATTTACTTTTACAATGTGCATTAATTCACTCTTTAGATTTGATTTATTTTTATTGAATCTTAATTTGATTTATTTCATCCCCTCATCATTTAATTTAAAATTTAGTTTTTATTTTTCTCACTCACTTAGAATCAGGCTTGATTAAATCTTTATTTGCAAATGCATAGACCCTTAGGGATTATGATTAATAAATTCATTCTTTAGTTAATTAATTAATCAATTAATTAATTCGGCAGGTGCTCAAGATTTTATAAGGTTTAACATTCGCTCAAGTTTTCTAGGCCATCTAGGTTCATTGACTATTTTTTTTATACCATGACGTTCCCTTCAAGACGCAGTCCGTGCACCAAGGGTGCCACTCGTCTTTGATTCAATTTTAATCACGCGACATGCTCTTCAAGATGCACTACATTCTCCAAGGGTGCCACTTGCCTTTGACTAGTTTGGGTACTTGTCCAACCCTTGGAGTCAATACTCTATTCAGGGGACCTTGTGAGAGATTAAAGGCCTCTAAGGAATAAGGAACCTACCTTATTGCATGCCTCTTAAAATATTTGTGAGTGAATGTCTCAGTCTGCCACCACGACATCGTGGACCTCTCGAACTAGGTAATCATTAACCTATAGTCTGAGCCATGACAAGAGTGCTAGTAGGCTGTGACAGGGTTGTTGCCACACCTCTCCCTCAATATCTAGTTGTTGTGTATGGCCCCTTTACTCCTTATGTGAGTCTGGTTAGAAAGCAATTGTCAGCCTGAATCCATCAATGAAACATTGTCATTGATCCATAAACAACATCATAATATACCCGATCATATGTCACACATGCATAAATAAAATACCCAAATCAATACAATCCACTCCCTGACTCGATCTAGAGTCCAAGGAGCTCCATTGATGCCATCAACATCCTCAACCTATCAAGTGTCTATTTACGGGAAAATTTGACATGTCGGCAACTGGAAGAATAGATCCGGTCAGAGGTTGTCTAAATAACCCAAGTCGTTTGGTGTAACCTATTCTGATGGGTTTAATGGCTCCATTAGCCAACTAGGGTCCTAAAGATAGAAAAATAAAATAAACTAACTAAAGAAAAGATTCTAACAATCGACACAATAATTACAAATATTTATCTAAGAATGTGAATATACAAATGATTATGAACAGTTTATATACAATTTACAAGATTTGCATGAAATCTTGCGAAAATGATTGTTTGATAAAGTTTCTAAATCAAATATGAACAACACTTCTTTTTGGATTTTTTTTTAAAGATATTAAATGAATAAATACTAAATGAATACGATTGAAACAATGACAAAAAAACAATCAAAGCTAATTAATGTAATCATTGTTTCATTTATAAACAACTTAACTAAATAACACACATAATAACCTGTCGCTGATCAACGAAACTAGTATTATCTTTCTGTGTTGTATGAGCTCTTGCTTGTACTGTTGTTAAGGGAAACCTATAACATAACAATAATAGCACTTCCAGAATACATTCAAAGAAGTATTTGATATTGGAGTAAATTAATAACAACAGGAAGACAACTAATTAAAAATTGTGTGATCTTAAGATAATCAATATTT
>JZKD02S1765711.1:535804-546618 GCA_000966675.3 Picea glauca | reverse complement strand
AATCTGGAATTTCATATTCTTCTTTGAAAATACTCATCCATTCTCCCAAAGATTCCAACCATCCATTACTCCATTTGAAAAGAAGAAAAGTTTACAAAATAAATAATATACAAAAAAGAAAGGATTAAAATCCTCCTCTCCAATTCTTCAATCCTTTGGCTTTGAACTTTCTCATATATTTATACAATGAATGAACAGTCTGGGCGTCACTATTAATTTTCTCCACCTAAAATTTTCCTCCTAAAGAGACATCAATATCTCTCAAATCGTGCATGTTTTGGGGAAAATTTCTGTATGAAAGGTAAATGGGTCCATTTGGGTTCTGGGTTTTCGACCGTTTCTTCAAATTCCTCACAGTTTGGCTGCAATCAGTTCTGCAAAATCATCTTTCTAATCTTGACGCCTTTCCAAATTTTATCTGTTGTTGCTCATAAAATTATTTGTAGCAATCCAAAATTATTTTTGGATCAATCATCTTGAATGTATTTGGATAATCAAATCAAGCCATGATCAGATCTTTATCAAATATTTGATAATAGAAACCTGTGAAACAAAAAGAAACCTAAATTAATAACCTAAAAATTGTGAATAAAACAAAATCTAGAAAAATAAAAAATGAATTTAAACAAACATTGTTTATAATTTTCTTTCAAATATGATCTTAAAATTCTAGAAACTTCAAGTTAATGGATAAGAGAAAAATATTAATTTTGTTTTTTTACAAAATCAAACAAATGATAGATAATTATTTTATTATTATTATTTGGAAATGAGATGCAAAATGAAAAAATAATTTAATTAATTAATATCACCAAATGATTTCATGAAAATGAGAAACCAACCAAGATATTATTTGATGAAGTATTGAACCCATTATTCAAAATAGTCGAATTTGCTAATGAACAAAAGAAAGAACATATAATCATAATTTAAACGAAATTAAACAGTTGATAAAAATTGACGCCTACGCACGCCCCTTCACAACCCGCAGGTGGGAAGGTCCACGTCAGCACACAGGATCTTTCCTTTTCGTCGGCCCAAATAACTCTAAAACAGTTCTTCTATTTCCCTATCGGGAAATCTGCACCCACAACAATTCTTCATGGGATCCCCTCTTTGCACTTGGGAGATCGGACTTTGCAACTTTGCGAATCCAATGGTCGAGCGTTGGTTCCACGAATCCCCGAAACTTGATACAAGTCAACGCTGACCTTTTCCTTTCCTTATCATGATTTCGGCAATCACAATGTCAAGAACCTTGCTTCCCCGACTCCCGAATCCCGATTAGCCGAAACTTCGATTCACACGCGAGCTTTGAATTTTCAACTCCACTTCACTTCATCGGCATTTCGGACTTCGCAATATCGCGAATCCAAATGAAATGGTTTCTTCGGTACTTCACTCTCCAAAATCCAGAAGTAGCGTGCCACCTGTCCACTCACTGACTCCTCCGTGGCCCACACTATCCTTTGGCTGTCGGAATATCGCGATTCCTGTTGCACCGTTTGCGGAATTTCAATCCACGAAAACTCGATATAGAACTCCACGCGTAAATCCAACGGCCCTTGTGGCTTGGATCTACGGTCTTGCCCCTCCTGAGATTTGAACCCTTTGGGAATACTCACCGTATCTCCCCTGCTCCTCCGCGAGATCTAACAGCTCACGGAAATTCGCGAATTCTCCTCAGAGAATTTCGACCGTCCATTTTTCCTATGAGAATCTCTACACAACTAACTAAAGTGATTCTCTCCATAGAACTCGTCCACCTGCGGCGCAAACTTGTAACGCCTGATAAACGCTCCACTGTACAAGATTCCTGTGCAACCCTTTGGCAATTACTCGAAGGCCCTATACCTCCTGAGCTTTTCCCACGACTCTGTGTCTTCTTGGAAAAAAAACCCTTGCACGCACTCCTTGCGGCAGCCTTCAAACACTTCCAAGTGTTGAATCCCTTCGACTATGCGCACACCTGCAGCAGTAGTCTCTCAATGCTTGAATCAGGTCCACAACCCTGAGACTTCACTCGGCCTGTGCACTCCTTGCACAGCTCCTGTGCCCAACTGCACCTTTTGGGTAAATGAGAACAAAATTTAAACTATCTGAGCCCTTCATCAATGCACTCCTTGCGGACACTTCAATTGCATTCCTTGCAAGAAATCTTCCTCAGATAGAGAAACAATTGAAACTCATTCCTACTTCCTCTCAGACTTCAAACTCAAACATGAAATCATATACACAGCATATAAAGCAAATGTATAACAGGAAGAAAACATTCATGAGCATATCATTTAGCATCAATACACAGAGAACAAACACAAAACCATGAATTTGAATCAACCTCTTTCTATTAATCCAAATGCCTGTACATGGGTGTTCTTACAAAACTCTCTGCTTCTCTTCTATGCTCTTCAATGATACACCCCTATTACAATACACAATGAGGGTGTCTATATCCCGTTTCCCTCTTGCGCTCTAGAAACTGTCTAATCTAGAATTAAATTCTATCTACTTGCATTAACTACTATAAATGCCTTCTACCTACTAAGGACGAGAGCGAATTGCTCAAGGTCCGTTTACATTATACAAGTGCGCCTTCATTTAATTATCACATTTATGTTCAACACATCAACTTCAAGGGAAAATTCAAAATGTGCGCTGGCACTTGTCCAATTGTATTTTGCTTCCGTGCTGGCTCGCTTGATGTTGGCAATGCTCCTGCATCATACTCCCTTGCTTGAAAATTTTCATGGGCTCCTGTCCATGAGCTCGTGCACAGTCTGTCCATGCTTCAATATCTCCGCTTTGTTCTCCCAGCTGGCATCTTCAACTGGATGATCATTCCATTTGACCAAATACTCAAAGTATTCTTTCCTCCTGGTCTTCTTACCAATTCATTTATCCAGTATGTGCTCCATCTGCGGTTTATCTACAACTGGCATCTGCTTCATCCACTGAATCACTGGCTGCTCATTTTCTGCTCTTGCTTCATCAGCCTTATATGGGTACAAATCTGAGATATTGAATATCAGAGAAATTCTGATCCCATCGGGTAATTCAATCTCATAAGCATTCGCCCCAAATTTCTTCAAGACCTTACATGGTCTGATTTTCTTCATCTTCAGTTTGTTATATGTTCCTCTTGGGAACCTTTCTTTTCTCAAATGTGCCAGAATCAAGTCACCAACCTCAAACTGAAGTTGTCTTTTGTGTTGATTTGCTCTACGCTTATATTCCTGACTTGAACTCTATAGTCGCTCCTTCACCTTGCTGTGAAGTTCCCTCATCGCCTCTGTGAAATATTCTGCACTAGCGCTCCTAGTCACAGTCTGTTTTGAATCTCTCAGCTCAGAAATCCCTCTTGGCCTCATGCCATAGACAACCTGAAATGGACTTTTCCCTGTGCTCTTATTAACTGAATCGTTATAATCAAATTCTGCCTGTGGTAATATGTTGTCCCACTGGCTGTGGTGCTCTATCACCAGGCTTCTCAACAAGTCTCCCAGACTTTTGTTTACTACTTCTGTCTGTCCATCCATTTGAGGATGATACGCTGAACTAAATAAGAAGTTAGTTCCCACCTTCTTCCATAAGATCCTCCATAAATGCCCTATGAACTTCGTATCTCGGTCTGAAACTATACTCCTTGGTAAACCATGAAGTCGAATGACCTCTTTGAAAAACATATTCACAATGTGATCTGCGTCACTGGTTTTCTAACATGGAATGAAGTGTGCCATCTTGGAAAATCTATCCACCACCACAAAGATTGAATCAAAACCTCTTTGCGTTCTTGGCAACCCCAATATGAAATCCATACTAATTTCATCCCATGGCCTTTCAGGTATGGGCAATGGTTGATAAAACCCCGTATTCTGTCTTCTTCCCTTCGAATGCTGGCAAATTCTGCATCTGTCCATGAATCTCTTGACATCTGCTCGCATTCCCGGCCAAAAATATGACTCATTCATCTTTGCGAACATCTTGTCATGACCAAAGTGCCCTGCCAATCCTCCACTGTGTTTCTCCTTCAACAGATTCTCCCTCATGGAGCATTTCAGAATACACAGTTGATTGCCCTTAAACAACAATCCTTCATGGATCATGTATTCGGCCCATTGGCTTCTATCCCTGAGAATTGGATTCTCAGTTGCTTCATACGCCTCTTTAAAATCCTGATCATCTACGTACATGTCCCTGAAATCATCAAAACCGAATGTTTTTACTCGGAACTCCTGCAACAACATACACTTCCTACTCAAAGCATCATCAACTTTGTTAGAAGTACCAGAAATATGTTTAATCACAAATGTGAAATTCTTCATATACTCAACCCATTTGACATGTCTCTGATTCAACTTCTCCTGTTGAGTCACAAACTGCAATGCATGATTGTCACTGTATAAGACAAATTCTTTCGGGATCAAGTAATGCCTCCATTTCTTCAATGCCTGTATGATAGCATAAAACTCCTTATCATAAGTGGAGTATTTCACTTTCGCTTCATTCAGCTTCTCGCTGAAGTATGCTATCGCCCTGTCTTCTTGACTCAATACTGCCCCGATTGCAAATCCACTTGCATCGCATTTCACTTGAAATGTCTTCTGGAAATCCGACAACACCAAAACTGGTTGTTCCGTAATCTTCCTTTTCAATAGATTAAAACTTTTTTCAGCCTCTTCAGTCCAGTGAAAATACTTGTGTCTTTTCTTCACTGTATCCATCATCGCTGCGCTAATTCCACTGAAATTCCTGATGAACTTTCGGTAGAAACTAGCCAATCCGTGAAAACTTCTCACCTCAAAGACATTCTTCGGTGATGGCCAATTCTTGATCACTTCCACCTTATCTGGATCCATCCTCAACCCATCTGCAGAAATAACAAACCCCAAATAAATGAGCTCTGCCTTCATGAATGAGGATTTCTTCATGTTTATCAACAACTTCTCCTGCTGTAGTCTCTGCATCACTGTAGCCAAATGATTCAAGTGTTCTGCCACCGATTTACTGTAAACCAGTATGTCATCTAAATACACAATGAAAAATTTCCCGATGAACTCCCTTAGGACTTCATTCATCAACCTCATGAAGGTACTCAACACATTTGTTAAGCCAAACGACATAACAAGCCATTCATACAACCCTTCGTTTGTTTTGAATGCTGTCTTCCATTCATCACCTTCTCTCATGCGAATTTGATGATAACCGCTTTTCAAATCAATCTTTGAAAAATACTTTGTTCCACTCAAGAAATCCATCAGATCATCCATCATTGGCAATGGAAATATGTACCTGATGGTTATCTTATTAATCGCCCTCAAGTCAGTACACATCCTCCAGCCTTTGTCTTTCTTCGGACTGAGTACTGTTGGAACAACACATGGACTCAAGCTTTCCTTGACCAAACCTTTGTCCAACAACTCCTGGACTTGCCTTTTAACCTCTTCATTCTCTTGCAGCGTCAATCTGTATGCGGATTTATTTGGAAAACTGGCTCCTGGTATGAGATCAATATGATGACTCACACTTCTAATTGGTGGCAACGAATGAGGTAATTCGTCCACTACTATATCAGCGAACTCTTCCACCAGTTCCTGAATTTCTTTTGGTAAATCATCCACTCTTGTGCTGGTCAAAACAATCTTCGGTTTCCTAACCACGATGAACTGTGGATCCTCCTCCTTCTTCACCTTTGTAAGAAGTTCCTTCCCACTCATGAGAAGTATTGTGTTGCTTACTTCCGACTTCACCTCCTTTTCTTTGATTGGAAGCAACATGTGTGTCCTCCCATTCTTCTCTAGGGTGTATGTGTTCATTCTCCCATCATGAATCACATTCCTGTCATATTGCCCATGCCTACCCAACAATAGATGACAAACATCCATGGGAATAACATCACATAATATCTTATCATTATATCCTCCTATCTTGAATTCAACTAAAACTTGTTTAGTGAAAGTTACTTGGTGTCCTTTTTGTAGCCACAAAATTCTGTATGGGCTTGGATGATCAATTGTCTCCAGCTCCAGCTTCTCTACCATCTCTGTAGAAATGAGATTATCCGTGCTACCACTGTCTACAATGACCTTGCATACTCTATCTTTGGCCTTGAAAGTAGTTCGAAAAAGTCTGGTCCTTTGGACTGAACTCTCCACCTCCTTCTCTGGTGTCAAAAGAGTTTTTCGCATCATCAATGATCTTCTGCCTTTGGTGTCTTCTGCCTCAACATCCTGCCTCTGTGCTTCGGCAATGTGAGTTTCTCCAATTTCCTTATTTTTATCTGGACACTTGTAAGACTTGTGCCCATTCTTTCCACATGTGAAACATGTAATGACTCCACCTCTTCCTCTTCCTCTACCCCTAGTACGAGGAAAAGTATTTTTATCAGCATAATATCCTCTCTGCTCAATATGTTGTCCTCTCTGTTCAACATATTTCCCTCGCTGTGAAGTTCCACCTTTCTCAGTTCGAGTCTGAGGTTTCTTCCAGTCTTCCTTGGGCTTCTGATATTTATCCTGGGAAACTGATTTGCCTCTGGGATGACTCCTGCCTCGGCCTCTCTGACCATGTTTCCGGCTCATCTTCTCTTCTGCTTTCAGAGCCATCTAATAAGCATCTTCCACCATTCAGATGGTTACCATGCTCATCTCATCCTGAATGTCATATCTCAAACCATTCAAATATCTAGCAACTTTCTCATCATCTCTCTCCCGATGACCTGCTCTGATGTTCATCTTATAGAATTCCTCAGTGTATTCCTTCACTATCATCAGTTTCTATCTCAGGTTCTGCATTCTCCTGAACAGAGTAATTTGATAATCCCTGGGGATGAATTTCACCTTCATCTTCGCGATCATTCTGTCCCAGCTTTTGATCTTATGCTTGCCCTTGCAACATCTATCAGCTTGTAGTTCATCCCACCACAATGCTGCATGTCCCTTCAATCTTGTGACAACATGCTTGCCTTTCTTGTCTTCTTCAACGTCTTCATAGTCAAAGTATGTGTCTAGAGCTCTAATCCAGTCTAGAAGCTCCTCTGCATCCAAATTTCCCTCATAAACTGGAATGTCCATTTTCGCTCTTGCACCCATTATCGCAATAGCTCTGATCAAACGTTCATTTGAGGCATCTTCAACTGCAACTTCTTCTTCATGTTCATCCTCAATCTCACTTTCGGAATGACTAAGATACCCAACACTGACTGCACATCTTTGTGCTATCTCCATGTCTTCGAGTCTAGCTTGTAGATCACACATCTCTCTCTCCATAGCTGGATCTGTCATCTTCCTGCCTCTTCTTCTTGGCATTTCCCTATCCTCTAGATCAGGTGACTATCTATCTCTTCTCCTCGGCGGCATGGTGAATTCTTCTATTTCTCTGCTACAGAAAGTAAAGAACCTTTATGTTCTCTGATACCAAACTGACGCCTACACATGCCCCTTCACAACCCATAGGTCAGAAGGTCCACGTCAGCACACAGGATCTTTCCTTTTCATCGGCCCAAAGAACTCTAAAACAGTTCTTCTATTTCCCTATCGAGAAATCTGCACCCACAACAATTCTTCACGGGATCCCCTCTTTGCACTTGGGAGATCGGACTTCGCAACTTCGCGAATCCAATGGTCGAGCGTTGGTTCCACAAATCCCCAAAACCCGATACAAGTCAACGCTGACCTTTTCCTTTCCTTATCAGGATTTTCCTTATCACGATTTTGGTGATCGCGATGTCAAGAACCTTGCTTCCCCGACTCCCGAATCCCGATTAGCCAAAACTCTGATTCACACACGAGATTTGAATTTTCAAGTCCACTTCACTTCATCGGCATTTCGGACTTCGCAATATCGCGAATCCAAATGCAATGGTTTCTTCGGTACTTCACTCTCCAAAATCCCGAAGTAGTGTGCCACCTGTCCACTCGCCGACTCCTTCATGGCCCACACTATCCTTTGGCTGTTGGAATATCGTGTTTCAGAATATCGCGATTCCTGTTGCACTGTTTGTGGAATTTCAATCCACAAAAACCCGATATAGAACTCCACGCGTAAATCCAACGGCCCTTGTGGCTTGGATCTATGGTCCTTCCCCTCTTGAGATTTGAAACCTTTGGGAATACTCACCGTATCTCCCTTGCTCCTCCGTGAGATCTAACGGCTCACAGAAATTCATGAATTCTCCTTAGAGAATTCCGACCGTCCATTTTTCCGCTGAGAATCTTTGCACAACTAACTAAAGTGCTTCTCTCCACGGAACTCATCCACCTGCGGCACAAACTTGTAACGCCTGCTAAACGCTCCACTGTACAAGCTTCCTTTGAAACTCTTTGGAAATTACTCGAAGGCCCTATACCTCCTGAGCTTTTCCCACGACTTTGCGTCTTCTTAAAAAAAAACCCTTGCATGCACTCCTTGCGGTAGCCTTCAAACACTTCTAAGTGTTGAATCCCTTCGACCCTGCGCACATCTGCAATAACAGTCTCTCATGCTTGAATCAGGTCCACAACCCTGAGACTTCACTCGGCCTGCGCACTCCTTGCATGGCTCCTGTGCCCAACTGCACCTTTTGGGTAAATGAGAACAAAAGTTAAACTATCTCAACCCTTCGTCAACGCACTCCTTGCGAACACTTTAACTGCATTCCTTGCAGGAACTCTTGCTCAGATAGAGAAACAATTGAAACTCATTCTTACTTCCTCTTAGACTTCAAACTCAAACATGAAATCATATACACAACATATAAAGCAAATGTATAATAGGAAGAAAACATTCATGAGCATATCATTCAGCATCAATACACAGAGAACAAACACAAAACCATGAATTTGAATCAACCTCTTTCTATTAATCCAAATTCCTGTACATGGGTGTTCTTACACAGCTCTCTGCTTCTCTTCCATGCTCTTCAATGATACACCCCTGTTACAATACACAATGAGGGTGTCTATATCTCGTTTCCCTCTTGCGCTCTAGAAACTGTCTAGTCTAGAATTAAATTCTATCTACCTGCATTAACTACTATAAATGCCTTCTACCTACTAAGGACGAGAGCGAATTGCTTAAGGTCCATTTACATTATACAAGTGCGCCTTCATTTAATTATCACATTTATGTTTGACGCATCAACTTCAAGGGAAAATTCAAAATGTGTGCTAGCGCTTGTCCAGCTATCTTTTGCTTCTGCGCTGGCTTGCTTGATGTTGGCAATGCTCATGCATAAAAAATTAACGTTTTTGTTTAAATTGAGATTTTTATGATCGTTTCTAAATTTTATCATATACTCTTATAATGAATGTCTCATACTATAGTGAATGTCTTAAGTTTGTCTCAAAGCAAGCCAAGGTATGGAACTATTTTAAAATGTTAATTCTGTAGCTCATCATAATTATCAAGATTCTAATGGGGGCCCTTTAAATTTTGTAAAAAAATAGGGGGAGTTGTTGGGGCCCAACAGTGTCCTGCACACTCAGGAGAAACTCTTCAATAGCATCTGTCAATACATAGATATCAAATAACATGACATCATAATCCATCAACATCATCATAAGAATCCATAAGTGAACAACCAACCATATACTAAAACTGGATCACTTGCACAAAAGTTTCCTCAAAGAATTAGTCAAATCATGTGCTCGCAATAGGGGGATGTTATAACAACAATGTAGAAAAAAGAAAAAAAAATTGATTGTAGAGATATGAGGTAAAGAAGGAAATAAACATTCCAATTGTTTCCATGGAAACTAAGGAAAAATAAAGAGATGTTGTGTATCTTCTCTACAAGTCAATCTCATGAAAGTTAGGATATTTGAAATCACCCAATGTCAAACAACCAATCCACTTATATCATTCCTCCATCATGGTATGGAAGAAAGGTGGTTGCAAGGTAATAGAAAATGCATGTTATTGTGCACGTGTAGTAGAGCTCCACTATTAGAAGCTTCATTATTCTTGTAAATAGGTAAATGATGCAGATGTCTTTTTTCCAATTTCTAGAAAAACTTGTTGATATTCCACATATGATACAATCAAACCCATAGTAGACATCTCACCACATCTCTTTTACCTGATGACTAATTCACATATCAAAGATAGTGCCCCACTTGGTTCAGTTTAAGAGTTGAAGTACTACTCTTGTCAAATGGGTTGGTATTACCTAAAAATGCTTTGGGGAGATGGGCTTGTGATGCAGATATGGAGAAATGTGCTTATGGTTATGTTTGTTTATGCCTATTGTTTCCATATAGGGTTATATATTTATGAATTGTGTAGATATTTTCATAAGTTGCACCAAAATGAAACCCATTCTTAGTTGTTATGTTTCTCTATTGATTGTGCTATTTAGTTTAGTGTTGAGTGAAAAACTGAATCGCCATCTCTTCTAAAATTGGAGAGCTTATGCAGTCTAAAGAGGCTAATTTGTGAATGATTTTTCATCCCACAACATATATAGCTTAGCTTGCTTGCAACTTAGATATAGTGCAAAAATCAAAATCCTCACACAAAAATCTTATTTTAGTTGAAGTTGGGTGAATTTTTAATGGCCATGTTTCAAATTGCATCTAAATTAGAGTGTTGTGTAAGCAAGATTTCATGATCTATTATTGCTTGAAGAGAATTTTACAAATCAAATCTTGTGAGAAATTCCTCTCACATTGATAAATTGTGTTTTACAAACAAATTGATGGTGCCAATAGCTTAAAAACCACCAAAAGTAATCCTATATAATTTGATGTTAAGAGAAATATGTACTTAAATAAACAATTTCTATGTTGGATTAGAATAAATCTTTAATATTATATTGTTAAAAAATCATTAACATTAAA
>JZKD02S1765711.1:509037-535619 GCA_000966675.3 Picea glauca | reverse complement strand
AAATAAAATAGTGAACTTTGGATAAGGAGTTGCAATAATTAATTTATGACATTTTACTTTAAGTAGTGAAAATAAGTAGTGAAAATAATGGAGGTTGAGGCATTAAAAATTAACTTTAAAAAATTACAAATATAAAATGATATTAAATTAGAGAAGTTTATAATAGATCATCAACCAATATTATAGAAAATAATGTTTAACTTATTAATAAATATAATTAACTTAATAATATAATGAAAAATATATTTTGGTTTAATCAAATTCCCTTTACAAGATTAAATCCACTATACATGATTAAGACTGGAAAAATTGTAAGTCATACAAAGTTTCAATACTATCTTGATTAATAGATTTAGTTTGTTAATATAATTTGGATTTTAATATAGCATTTTGAGTATTCCAATGAAATAATAGAATACACTATGGAAATTTTAACAATCCCCTTTTCACTTAGTATTGAGAACCCCAATATTTAAAGTTTCAACTTCCCATTCTTCTCCATCGGAGTGTTTTCCTAATGAATAAATAGATAGATAGTTTAATGTTTTCTCTTTCATTTATAACTTATATATATATAGCTTAGGCAGAAACTAGCTCTGATACCAATTTACCAGAGTAGGATCTTTACAAATACATATACTCTCTTATCAGAGATACAGAGATATTACACTTGAGATCAGTGTTTTTCATTTAGAAGGTCCCGAAGGCAAGTGAAGAGGATACACACTGCTCGACTCAAACTATAGTCTTATAGACTCTTTCTCTCTCTCTGTCATGTCCCAAATGAGATCTTGAGAGCTTTATTTATACAAATTCTAGAAAGTTACAGATAACAAGAGACTAACAACTGCCGGTAATAAAGTAGACTCCTTCAAGTGGATGGGGCAACTGGTGGACTCCAATTGTTATTTCGTCCCTCCGAGGCTCGGCCATATGGGGACCCATACCGACTTTTACGGAATGAATCGACACAAAGGAAAAATATTCCTAGTACATAGTGGATTTTGAAATGATACCACTAGATTATTTGGATTACAAAGTGGAGTTCTACAGGAACCCACAGAACTGACGGGACACCACTGTCGGCTCGTTAGACATGAAATTGAAATAATTACAATAGATACATTTTCATGGCTCATGGCCCCATCATGCTTCCATGCAATTGTTTATGTTATGTTCAGCTATGGAATCAAATGAGTCACCATTGTCGTAGTTGAAGTGACTGCTGGGAGGCGATCCATGGATATCTGAAAAAGGTGGCAGTCCACTAAAACATTTGTAGAATGGTGATCCTTGCATTGCAGGGATGAGATCATCTTCTGGTATGCAGAGGTCACCATAGAATTCACTGGTTACCTTGTAATTCTGAGAATTTGGTGGATTGGAGTTTTCATAAATCAACTCACTGCCTTGAAAGGATACATTAAAAACAAACCATGCATTGTAGTGTGCTGCTTCCTCAACTTTTGCACGTAACCATTGTCTGAAAGCATCTTTGCTGCTACCAAAGAACTGTATGTCTCTGGGACAATAGGTCCATAGTAATAAATACAACCAACCAGACCACCAATATCGATAATTTCTGAATGTTGCACAATCAAAGAGTATCCAACAAGAGCCATCAAACTTGGTCTGAGACATTATTGCACAATAGTCTTCATATGAAATATCTGGAGTATAGATATAAATATACACTTGTCCTTGGAAATGACCTCCATTGATTATTCCTCTAGTTATGTTCTGACTTGTTCTGAAATAACTTATAAAAGATCTTAAATTATTCTTTGATTGTACCCAGCTATTCAAAATATTTATACATGCTGGACTAGACTTTATGCAACACTCTAGACACTTGAAACAATAACAATATTTACAATTATTACATACAAGGATCCATTTGAATCCTGGTGGAGCATTTGGTATGCTTAAGGAGGATGAAGCCATTTTATGGTTTTATCTTTAGCTTCTCTGGTGAGCAGATCAGCTATGCAATTATCTTTCCCTGGCTTATAATGGATGTCAAAGTCAAATCCATCCAGCCATAAGTTCCATCTGAGAACTCTATTATTTCCCTATTCCAGAAGTCTCTGATTAGTCAGCATGCCTTTCATATGCTTTAAATCAATTCTGACAATAAAATGAACAGGTTTTAAAAACAATCTAAACTTCTTAATCCCATTTTTTACAGCTAATATTTCTTTATGGGATGAAGGATATTTTGATTCTGTCTCACTGAAACATCCATAAGCATATATACAGACTTCTTCCAGCTTTGGTCCATTCTTCTAGAGCAATAAAGCTGCTCACATATCATTAGAAGCATCTGTCTCTAAGATGAGCTGTAATGAGATATCTGGAAGATATAACTATGGCAGGTTCTGGATTTTCTGTTTTATTACTTGAACAGTTGTTGTCATATTATTATTCCAATGTATTACCTTACTCAGGCGCTTCTGAAGTATCCTTACATCTTTAGCCTAGTTTTCATAGAACTGTCTAATGTAATTTAGACAACCTAGGAATCTTTGCAACTGCTTTTGATCCAGAATCTCATCTGGAAATTCAGAGAGTTTCTTCAGCACATGTTCCTGTAACTCAACTGCTCCCTTGGAAAGAATAAGTCCTAAATATTCAATTCTTGTTTGAGCCCAACAAAGCTTAGACTTGCTCAAAACCAAACCATGATGGAACAATAGATCATATACTATCTTCAAATGTTGTACATGATATTTAGTATGATAAGAACAAACAAGAAGATCATCTATATATACAATGAAAAAATTCAAATGTTTAAAGATATCGTCCATCCTTTTATGGAATTCTGAGGGTGCATTTTTCAGTCCGAAGGGCATGACTCTCCATTGGTACTATCCATTAGGTACAACTAAAGCTGTTTTGTACCTGTCTTTAGGAACTATACCTATTTGTGAGAATCCACTCTTTAGATCAAACTTATTGAAGATGTTGCATTTACCAATCTTAGAAAAAAACAATTCTTTAGAAGGGAGAGGAAATCTTATAGGAAGTAGAGCTTCATTTAAAGCTCTGTAATTTATAGCCATTCTAGGCTTTCCTCATTTCTGTTCGTTATGTTTATTCACATAAAATGTTGGGCAAGCCCAAGGGCTTCTTCTTGGTTCTATTAGCTTTCTCTCTAGGAGTTCTTTTATCTCCTGCTGGAAAATATTCAATTTCTCTGGGAGACATATGGTTGGCTGAGGCCTTTTGTGGTTTCGCAACATAATCTTCTCTATAGGGAAGACTGACAAAATACTGTTCCCTTGTCCAGAAAGCATTAGGATGATTTGATGTACAACCTTTTTCTATATTTTCTTTAACATCCTTAATTGCTTCTAATCCACGTCTTTCTGCATTGTTTATTATCTTCTGGATCTGGACTAATTTCTCAGCAGCATCTTCTATCTGTGGGAGAGATTTCTCTACTGCAATCTTTGATTCATAAGAGGACTTACTAGGGACTGTTACAGATTTTCCCAAAATTGTAATTTGTACAAAATTACTTCCTATTGTAAATGGCAAACATCTATTTACAAAATCTTGTCCAAGAAAGATATCTTCTCCAGTGTCGAAGAAATAGAGATTGACAGCTACCTTGGCTCCTTGTATGATGATTGGAAAGTCAGGGGCAAAAGACTGAATTCTGATCTCAGTCTTATTCACTGCTCTGAAAGCAATGTCAATAGGCTGCCAGTAATAGGATGGTATTGCTCCATATTTTGCACATGAGTTCATAGCACCTATATCAAGCTGTGCATCCAATGTATACTGCAGATATCCTGAGACTTTTATATCCACAGAAATTGCTATTCTATCTTCAAAACCATTAATTTGTCTAGACTCACTATTCTCAATTTATGTGTCATGACCAAACCTTTCTCTGTGCCATTGTTCATGTCTTTTATTTCTGAGAAAGTTTAGTTCTTCCTTTCCCATTTTGATATTTTTCCATAGCTCAGCCATTACATTTTCTTTTTCTTTTATTGATTCTTCTAGATGTTGGATAGTTTTTTCCAGAGAATCTTCTTCTTGTTCTTATTCTCTTATTTATTTCAGAGATTTCTATACCTTCTTGCCTTTAGGTTTAGATGAAGTGAAATCAAAATCTTTTGGTGTGTAATCCTGAATATTCACCACGCTTGGCTGCTGGTGTCTGGCAATTTGAGAAGAGAGAAGAGCAATCTGAGCTTTGTATCTTTTGGAGAGTTGAAATTGTCCAGGGGTTAACATATTCAGTTCCTGTTCTAAGACAGACCTCTAATGAAGAAGAGAGGGGAGGTTTGAAAAGGTTGACATCATTTTAATGTCCAGAAAATTCATAGTATCGGTGATTTGTGATTGATTAGTATTAGACTGGTAGTCAACAGTGGGAGTATCAGATTCATCAGACTCAATTAGTGATAGAAATTTACCATTTGAATGTTCAGAAACCATTTCCCATTCGGCAGGATCATATCCTGATTGGAAGAGATCCATTATCTTCGTTTGAAATTTGGTTTTCTGATGCAGAGGAAACTGAGAAGCCCAGTGGCCAGGATTTTTACAGATAAAGCAAGTGGTTTTTCTTGCTTGAGTTGGTCTTGACCTGCGTTTAAAATAGTCTTTTCTAGGTCCTTGGGTGTTTTTACTAAATCTTCTAGGAAACATTTTTGTAAAAGAACTGGATTTGTTTTTCCTAGAGCATTTAAAACAACCACAATCTCTCTTACATGAGTCTTTCTTTTTATTCTGTCTCAGACAACCAAAGTGATATGTTTCAACAAAAGTATCACAGATACTTGAGTCAAACCCTAATTGCTTTTTAACAGATTTGTTCAACTGTCTTCTTAGACATTCTTTTTGTAGGGCTGTGACTATATGTTCATGTAATCCTGCTAAAGAAAGTTCTTCTAGACTGATTTCCATGGTTTCTAGTCTTTCTCTAACAAGATCAGGAATTTTTCCAGGCATGGCAGAAAGATATTTTCTTAGATATGCCACATTGTCTGGATCAGGAGCTTTGTATAAAAGATTCTGCATAGTACATAAAAATTCCGGTAACTGAGAGACATGACATAGTTGTTGATTCATAAACAAATCTTCATAATGTTCAGAATCTATTTTAGTGCTACCATAGAATTCATGTACTACTACTTTGATAAGCTCTTCGATTGGATTATCATGGTTCATTATTCTCATCTTATCAGCTTCACTGACTCTATCCCACCAGAGTCCTAGGTTTCCAGTGAATCCCCAAAGTTAGTCTGAGGGCTAACTCATTCCAGGGAATTCTGTTTCAAAATATCATCTTTTGAGTTTTTGCCCAAGCCTACCATTTCTAAAATATGATCATCATCTCATTACGAGATCTGGAATTCAGATTAGACACAGGGGCTGGTTCTATGTTTTCTCTGCTAAAAGAAGCATGTTCAAAAGAATTTGTTGGATCAAATGGGACCTTTTTACTGGAACCATATTTAGCATTGCACCACTTTTCCCATGCAGATTGGAAAGGATTTCCTCCTGCATCATCGTCAGTAGATCTAGGTGCATTAACTGTTGAGCTTCCAACTTCATCTATCCCTTTTATGAAAGTGACTTGAGGGATAGTCTTTTGATGTTCAGATTTAGCTTCTTCTTCTAAAAAAGAGAATTGTGATTTGACTAAGTATAGATTTTCTTGTGCTATCAAGACAACTTGAGCTATCCTTGAAAGAACAGGATCAGTCATTTATGTAGCTAGTTGATTCAGAGTCAAATATTTTTGATCTTTGGTAGAAGTAGAAACTATTCGAAACCATTTGTAAGAAGCTTGTTTTTCTAGCTCATCATATTTGATAGGAGATGAAGGGGCTTTCTCCTTATCATAGGATTCTTTCAGACTATGTATTGCAGTCTGAATAGTATCTAWTTTCTCTAGAATCTGTACAAGTTGAGATTTGAGAGTCTCTTGATTTTGTTCAAGATTATCAATCTCAGAATGTAGACCATTCATGTGTGATTTGGTCTGTATGATGTCTTGTGCCATATCATCCAGATTTTGAGCAAGACAGACAGATTGATAATTTGCATAATTCTGTAACCTCACAACATCTTGAGATTTCTCAGCATATGCTTTTCTATATTGAATAAAGTCTAGGTCTTCTACTAAGTTATTCTTGAAAGAGGGAGTGTGATTCCCAGGTCCAAGACTTTTTTGAGTTAGTGTGGCAGACTTGTCTTTGTCTCCTCTAGGCAAAGTATAGTTAATCATCTTGATAAGAGGGACTGCCACTTCTTGACATTCATAACAATCAGAATGTTGTCCATTGTGTTCTACTTTGGACTGATAGGTTCTGAAGTTTTTATGAGCAGATGGAATATGCTTCATAGGAGGTTTACCTGAGATCTTTTCTTGAGAAGGGATGCCCTTTTGGCAAAAATAACATCTCTTTGAACCCTTTTGGTGAAACAAAAAATGATCATCTAATTTGGATCTACTGGAGACTGGTTTATATACAAGGGTTTGATAAGGAGTGGAAGAAGAAGAATATGTACTTCTTCTAGGATATGAATCTGAAGTACTTGTATTTAAGGAAGACATATGTATTTCAAGGTCAGGAACTCTTAGACTTTGGGATCTTCCTATTCTCAAAACCTTTTCTCCTAATTCATTCTTATCCATTATCAGATGTTGTTCTTTAACTGGTGCTATTTTAGATTGCACAGGCTGATAGTCTGCTGACCATTCATCTGGCATTGTTAATTTAGCAAATCCTACGGTGAGAGGTGTGACATTTCCTGGACCAACCACCACACTTTCGTTTGTTGTGCGTTGGATAAGATTTGGATTTAAGGATGGAATTGTGGTAGTTACAAACCTAAGATAGATTGTGGTATGTAACTGGGCAATTTCTGAGGATTCTGCTAGGTCAAAACCAGAAAATTGGACATAACCTTGAAGTAGAGAGGAAATATATGGATCAATTAACGAAACTTGGAATCGGGGTAACACTGATGACCAACTGGTCCATTAGGCCATAAGATCTTACTTACTATGGGAAAATGACTATACAACTCTCCACGCCTTCCTCCACTTCAATGGTTGTCTTGCTGTCCTACAAAAAATGTTGGAGACCACAGTCAAGAGATCACTTCACCTGCTACTGGACATTTACACATCTCACAATCATATATCCCAGACACAAGGCTCGCATCAGATATACTCACTCAAGAAATATCTTTGTATTATATTCAGAAATTTGTCTCTAGACAATTACAAAAAAGCCAGTATATGAGCTATAACTGCACAGAAAAGAAGGGCGTTTAATCTTAGTTCTCTGTTCCAGAGAAAGAGAATGTCCCAAAGGTGAGTGAAGAGGATACACACTGCTCGACTCAAACTATAGTCTTATAGTCTCTTGCTCTCTCTCTGCCGTGTCCCAAATGAGATCCTGAGAGGTTTATTTATACAAATTCTAGCAAGTTACCGGTAACAAGAGATTGGCAACTGCCAGTAATAAAGTAGATTCCTTCAAGTGGATGGGGAAACTGGTGGACTCCAGTTGTTATCTCATCCCTCTGAGGCTCGGCCATACGGGGACCCATACCGACTTTTACGGAATGACTCGACACAAAGGAAAAATATTCCTAGTACATAGTGGATTTTGAAATGATACCACTAGATTATTTGGATTACAAAGTGGAGTTCTACAAGAACCCACAGAACTGACGGGAGACCACTGTCGGCCCGTTAGACATGAAATTGAAATAATTACAATCGATACATTTTCATGGCTCATGGCCCCATCATGCTTCCATCCAATTGTTTATGTTATGTTCAGCTATGGAATCAAATGAATCACCATTGTCGTAGTTGAAGTGACTACTAGGAGGCGATCCATGGATATCTGAAAAAGGTGGCAGTCCACTAAAACATTTGTAGAATAGTGATCCTTACATTGCAGGGATGAGATCATCTTCTGGTACATAGAGGTCGCCATAGAATTCATTAGTTACCTTGTAATTTTGAGGATTTGGTGGATTGGAGTTTTCATAAATTATCTCACTGCCTTGAAAGGATAAATTAAAAACAAACCATGCATTGTAGTGTGCTTCTTCCTCAACTTCTGCACGTAACCATTGTATGAAAGCATCTTTGCTGCTACCAAAGAACTGTATGTCTCTGGGACAATAGGTCCATAGTAATAAATACAACCAACCGGACCACCAATATAGATAATCTCTGAATGTTGAACAATCAAAGAGTATCCAACAAGAGCCATCAAACTTGGTCTGAGACATTATTCCATAATAGTCTTCATATGAAATATCTGGAGTATAGATATAAATATACACTTGTCCTTGGAAAGGATCTCCAGTGATTGTTCCTCTAGTTATGTTCTGACTTGTTCTGAAATAACTTATAAAAGATCTTAAATGATTCTTTGACTGTACCCAGCTATTTAAAATATTTATACATGTTGGACTAGACTTTATGCAGCACTCTAGACACTCGAAACAATAACAATATTTACAATTATTACATACAAGGATCCATTTGAATCCTGGTGGAGCATCTGGTATGCTTAAGGAGGATGAATCCATTTTATGGTTTTATCTTTAGCTTCTCTGGTGAGCAGATCAACTATGCAATTATCTTTCCCTGACTTATAATGGATGTCAAAGTCAAATCCATCTAGCCATAAGCTCCATCTGAGAACTCTATTATTTCCCTATTCCAAAAGTCTCTGATTAGTCAGCATGCCTTTCATATGCTTTAAATCAATTCTGACAATAAAATGAACAAGTTTTAAAAACAATCTAAACTTCTTAATCCCATTTTTTATAGCTAATATTTCTTTATGGGATGAAGGATATTTTGATTCTATCTCACTGAAACATCCAGAAGCATATATACAGACTTCTTTTAGCTTTGGTCCATTCTTCTGGAGCAATACAGCTGCCCACGTATCATTAGAAGCATCTGTCTCTAAGATGAGCTGTAATGAAATATCTGGAAGATATAACTTTGGCAAGTTCTGGATTTTCTGTTTTATTACTTGAACAACTGTTGTCATATTATTATTCCAAGGTATTACCTTACTCAGGCGCTTCTGAAGTATCCTTACATCTTTAGCCTGGTTTTCATATAACTGTCTAATGTAATTTAGACAACCTAGGAATCTTTGCAACTGCTTTTGATCCAGAATCTCATCTGGAAATTCAGAGAGTTTCTTCAGCACATGTTCCTGTAACTCAACTTCTCCCTTGGAAAGAATAAGTCCTAAATATTCAATTCTTGTCTGAGCCCAACAAAGCTTAGACTTTCTCAAAACCAAACCATGACGGAACAATAGATCATATACTATCTTCAAATGTTGTACATGAGATTTAGTATCATAAGAACAAACAAGAAGATCATCTATATATACAATGACAAAATTCAAATGTTTAAAGATATCGTCCATCCTTTTCTGGAATTTTGAGGGTGCATTTTTCAGTCCGAAGGGCATGACTCTCCATTGGTATTGTCCATTAGGTACAACGAAATATGTTTTGTACCTGTCTTTAGGAACTATACGTATTTCCCAGAATCCACTCTTTAGATCAAACTTACTGAAGATGTTGCATTTACCAACCTTAGAGAAAAACAATTCTTTAGAAGGGAGAGGAAATATTATAGGAAGTAGAGCTTCATTTAAAGATCTGTAATTTATAGCCATTCTAGGCTTTCCTCGTTTCTATTCGCTATGTTTATTCACATAAAATGTTGGGCAAGCCCAAGGGATTCTTCTTGGTTCTATTAGCTTTCTCTCTAGGAGTTCTTTTATCTCTTGCTAGCAATATTCAATTTCTCTGAGAGACATATGGTTGGCTGAGGCGTTTTGTTGTTTCGCAACATAATCTTCTCTATAGGGAAGACTGACAAAATACCGTTCCCTTGTCCAGAAAGCATTAGGATGATCTGATGTACAACCTTTTTCTATCTTTTCTTTAACATCCTTAATTGCTTCTAATCCATGTCTTTCTGCATTGTTTATTATCTTCTGGATCCAAACTAATTTCTCAGTAGTATCTTCTATCTATGGGAGAGATTTCTTTACTGCAATCTTTGATTCATAGGAGGACTTACTAGGGATTGTTATAGATTTTCCCAAAATTGTAATTTGTACATAATTACTTCCTATTGTAAATAGCAAACATCTATTTACAAAATATTGTCCAAGAAAGATATCTGCTCCAGTGTCGAAGCAATAGAGATTGACATCTACCTTGGCTCCTTGTATGAGGATTGGAGAGTCAGGGGCAAAAGACTGAATTCTGATCTCAGTCTTATTCACTACTCTGAAAGCAATGTCAATAGGCTGCCAGTAATAGGATGGTATTGCTCCATATTTTGCACATGAGTTCATAGCACCTATATCAAGCTGTGCATCCAATGTATACTGCAGATATCCTGAGACTTTTATATCCACAGAAATTACTAGTCTATCTTCAAAACCATTAATTTGTCTAGACTCACTAGTCTCAATTTCTGTGTCATGACCAAACATTTCTCTGTGCCATTGTTCATCTCTTTTATTTCTAAGAAAGTTTAGTTCTTCCTTTTCCATTTTGATATTTTTCCATAGCTTAGCCATTACATTTTCTTTTTCTTTTATTGATTCTTCTAGATGTTGGATAGTTTTGTCTAGAGAATCTTCTTCTTGTTCTTCTTCTCTTATTTCTTTCAGAGAGTTCTCTACCTTCTTGCCTTTAGGTTTAGATGAAGTGAAATCAGAATCTTTTGCTGTGTAATCCTGAATATTCACCACGCTTGGTTGCTGGTGTCTGGCAATTTGAGAAGAGAGAAGAGCAATCTGAGCTTGGTATCTTTTGGAGAGTTGAAACTATCCAGGGGTTAACCTATTCAATTTCTGTTCTAAGACAGACCTCTGATGAAGAAGAGAGGGGAGGTCTGAAAAGGTTGACATCATTTTAATGTCCAGTAAATTCATAGTATCAGTGATTTGTGATTGATCAGTATCCGAATGGTAGTCAACAGTGGGAGTATCAGATTCATCAGACTCAGTTAGTGATAAAAATTCACCATATGAACGTTTAGAAACCATTTCCCATTCGGTAGGATCATATCCTGTTTGGAAATGATCCATTATCTTCGTTTGAAATTTGGTTTTCTGACGCAGAGGACACTGAGAAGCCCAGTGGCCAGGCTTTTTACAGATAAAGCAAGTGGTTTTTCTTTCTTGAGTTGGTCTTGACCTGCGTTTAAAATAGGATTTTCTAGGTCCTTGGGTGTTTTTACTAAATCTTCTAGGAAACGTTTTTGTAAAAGAACTGGATTTGTTTTTCCTAGAGCATTTAAAACAACCACAATCTCTCTTACATGAGTCTTTCTTTTTATTTTGTTTCTGACAACCAAAGTGATATGTTTCAACAAAAGTATCACAGATACTTGAGTCAAACCCTAATTGATTTTAAACAGATTTGTTCGTCTGTCTTCTTAGACATTCTTTCTATAGGGTTGTGACTATATGTTCATGTAATCCTGCTATAGAAAGTTCTTCTAGACTGATTTCCATGGTTTCTAGTCTTTCTCTAACAAGATCAGGAATTTTTCCAGGCATGGCAGAAAGATATTTTCTTAGATATGCCACATTGTCTGGATCAGGAGCTTTGTATAAAATATCCTGTATAGTACATAAAAATTCTGGTAACTGAGAGACATGACATAGTCGTTGATTCATAAACAAATTTGCATAATGTTCATAATCTATTTTAGTGCTACCATAGATTCATGTACTACTGCTTTGATAAGCTCTTTGATTGGATTATCATGGTTCATTATTATCATCTTATCAGCTTCATTGAATCTATCCCACCAAAGTCCTAGGTTTCCAGTGAATCCCCAAGTTAGTCTGACAGCTAACTCATTCCAGGCAATTCTGTTTTGAAATATTATCTTTTGAGTTTTTGCCCAAGCCTGCCATTTCTGAAATATGATCATCATCTCATTACTAGATCTGCAATTCATATTAGACACAGGGGTTGGTTATATGTTTTCTCTTGTAAAGAAGCATGTTCAGAAGAATTTGCTGGATCAAATGGGACCTTTTTACTGGAACCATATTTAGCATTGCACCACTTTTCCCATGTAGATTGGAAAGGATTTCCTCCTGCATCATCGTCAATAGATCTAGGTGCATTAACTGTTGATCTTCCAGCTTTATCTATCCCTTTTATGAAAGTGACTTGAGGGATAGTCTTTTGATGTTCAAATTTAACTTCTTCTTCTAAAGAAGAGAATTGTGATTTGACTAAGTCTAGATTTTCTTGTGCTATCAAGACAACTTGAGCTATCCTTGAAAGAACAGGATTAGTCATTTCTGTAGCTAGTTGATTCAGAKTCAAATATTTTTKATCTTTGGTAGAAGTAGAAACTGTTCCAAACCATTTGTAAGAAGCTTGTTTTTCTAGCTCATCATATTTGATAGGAGATGAAGGGGCTTTCTCCTTATCATAGGATTCTTTCAGACTATGTATTGCAGTCTGAATAGTATCTAATTTCTCTAGAATCTGTGCAAGTTGAGATTTGAGAGTCTCTTGATTTTGTTCAAGATTATCAATCTCAGAATGTAGACCATTCATGTGTGATTTGGTCTGTATGATGTCTTGTGCCATATCATCAGGATTTTGAGAAAGACATATAGATTGATAATTTGCATAATTCTGTAACCTCACAACATCTTGAGATTTCTCAGCATCTTCTTTTCTATATTGAATAAATTCTAGGTCTACTACTAAGTTATTCTTGAAAGAGGGAGTGTGATTCCCAGGTCCAAGACTTCTTTGAGGTAGTGTGGCAGACTTGTCTTTGTCTCCTCTAGGCAAAGTATAGTTAATCATCTTGATAAGAGGGATTGCGACTTCTTGACATTCAGAACAATCATAATGTTGTTCATTGTGTTCTACTTTGGACTGATAGGTTCTGAAGTTTTTATGAGCAGATGGAATATGCTTCACAAGAGGTTTACCTGAAGACTTTTCTTGAGAAGGGATGCCCTTTTGGAAAAAATAACAGTTCTCTGAACCCTTTTGGTGAAAAAACAAATGATCATCTAATTTGGATCTACTGGAGACTGGTTTATATACAGGGGTTCGGTAAGGAGTGGAAGAAGAATATGATGTACTTCTTCTAGGATATGAATCTGAAGTACTTGTATTTAAGGAAGACATCTGTCTTTCAAGGTCAAGAACTCTTAGACTTTGGGATCTTCCTATTCTCAAAACCTTTTCTCCTGATTCATTCTTATCCATTATCAACCGTTGTGCTTTAGTTGGTGCTATTTTAGATTGCACAGGCTGATAGTCTGCTGACCATTCATCTGGCATTGTTAATTTAGCAAATCCTACGGTGAGAGGTGTGACATTTCCTGGACCAACCACCACGCTTTCGTTTGTTGTGCATTGGATAAGCTTTGGATTTAAGGCTGGCATTGTGGTAGTTACAAACCTAAGACATATTGTGGTATGTAACTGGGCAATTTCTGAGGATTTTACCATGTCAAAAACAAAAAATTGGACATAACCTTGAAGTAGAGAGGAAATATATGGATCAATCAACGAAACTTGGAATCAGGGTAATGTTGATGACCAGACTGGTCCATTATGCAGAGGAGCTTGGAAGCCTGAGATTATAGCATCTGAAAACTGATTATGACGTGAATCTATTATACAACTGAGAACTGAGGTGTTTAGACCTGGTCTAACAAGAGGATTTATTCTGAATTGGATAAGACCAATATGAACAAATTTAAACCCATGTTCTAATCCCCAATCTATATCAGATTGTTGAATCATGGGGATTTGATATACACTCTGTCCTAAAGATAAAGGAACATTATGAGAACAATATCGGGATAGAGTGGAGACTTTGAATTTGAACATCGGGAGATCATAGACTTTAGAAGGCTCAATTTCAGGCATTCTCCAATTTACATCAGGTTCATATTCGTGGGCGACTAGTCTAGTATTATATAAGGATTTAGACTCAGAGGAGTTACTAAGAAAATACTTATACCATTTGCTTGGTTTATATGAGACAACAGAGGAAAAATCATAAGATGTAGATTCTCCTTTCTGTGAATCCATCATCAACTATTGCAACTTCTGGCGATATATTAAGATTATAGGCAAGTAAATATAACAAGCGGCAAGATCTTACTTACTATGGGAAAAGGACTATGCATCTCTCCACGCCTTCCTCAGATTCAATGGCTATCTTATTGTCCTACAACAAATGCTGGAGACCACAGTCAAGAGATCACTTCACCCGCTACTGGACATTTACACATCTCACAATCATATATCCCAGACACAAGGCTCGCATCAGATATACTCACTCAAGAAATATCTTTGTATTATATTCATAAATTTGTCTCTAGACAATTACAAAAGACCCAGTATATGAGCTATAACTGCACAGAAAAGCAGGGCATTTAATCTTAGTTCTTTGTTCCGGAGAAAGAGAATGTCAGATAGGCTCCTGGCCGACTGCTCAAGCAGAAACTAGCTCTGATACCAATTTACCAGAGTAGGATATTTACAAATACATATACTCTCTTATCAGAGATATTACACTTGGGATTAGTGTTTTTCATTCACAAGGTCCCAAAGGCAAGTGAAGATGATACACACTGATCGACTCAAACTATAGTCTTACAGACTCTTTCTCTCTCTCTGCCGTGTCCCAAATAAGATCTTAAGAGATTTATTTATACAAATTCTAGCAAGTTACCGGTAACAAGATACTGGCAACTACCGGTAATAAAGTAGATTCCTTCAAGTGGATGGGGAAACTGGTGGACTCCAGTTGTTATCTCATCCCTCCGAGGCTCGGCCATACAGGGACCCATACCGACTTTTACGGAATGACTTGACACAAAGGAAAAATATTCCTAGTACATAGTGGATTTTGAAATGATACCACTAGATTATTTGGATTACAAAGTGGAGTTCTACAGGAACCCACGGAACTGACGGGACACCACTGTCGGCTCGTTAAACATGAAATTGAAATAATTACAATAGAGACATTTTCATGGCTCATGGCCCCATCATGCTTCCATCCAATTGTTTATGTTATGTTCAACTATGGAATCAAATAAGTCACCGCTGTCGTAGTTGAAGTGACTACTGAGAGGCGATCCCTGGATATCTGAAAAAGGTGGAAGTCCACTAAAACATTTGTAGAATGGTGATCCTTGCATTGCAGGGATGAGATCATCTTCTAGTACGCAGAGGTCGCCATAGAATTCACTGGTTACCTTGTAATTCCGAGGATTTGGTGGATTGGAGTTTTCATAAATTAGCTTACTGCCTTGAAAGGATAAATTAAAAACAAACCATGCATTGTAGTGTGCTGCTTCCTCAACTTCTGCACGTAACCATTTCCTGAAAGCATCTTTGCTGCTACCAAAGAACTGTATGTCTCTGGGACAATAGGTCCATAGTAATAAATACAACCAACTAGACCACCAATATAGATAATCTCTGAATGTTGAACAATCAAAGAGTATCCAACAAGAGCCATCAAACTTGGTCTGAGACATTATTGCACAATAGTCTTCATATGAAATATCTGGAGTATAGATATAAATATACACTTTTCCTTGGAAAGGACCTCCACTGATTATTCCTCTAGTTATGTTCTGACTTGTTTTGAAATAACTTATAAAAGATCTTAAATGATTCTTTGACTGTACCCAGCTATTCAAAATATTTATACATGCTGGACTAGACTTTATGCAACACTCTAGACACTAGAAACAATAACAATATTTACAATTATTACATACAAGGATCCATTTGAATCCTGGTGGAGCATCTAGTATAAGTTATAAATGAAAGAGAAAACATTAAACTATCTATCTATTTATTCATTAGGAAAACACTCTGATGGAGAAGAATGGGAAGTTGAAACTTTATATATATATATATATATATATATATAAGAGTAAGTAGCTTTCTCTTTACAATCACACTTCAAAATAAATAAAATTTAACACTTTAAAATCAAATAATAAACATTAAATTCTAGAGCCAAATTCTAAACCACAATACTAAAGAAAATAATATGATTCCCTTAAGGCACTGAAATTCCTACCTTAAAAGTCTTTATGAGTTCCCTAATTCCATGGAAACCATTCATATTGTCCCTACAAAGGATGAATTTTTTTCTTTATATGACATAGAGTTCATGGTTAAGTGGCTTGCAAATGGGAAAGCTAAGGACATTGAAGGCTACGAAGCTGAAATTTTTAAAATCAAAGGGTCTATCCTTATCCCTCACATACACTAGCAGTCAAACAAAGCTTCCCTAAACCCTGGATGCAAATCCTCATTGTTCCTATTTTTAAAAATGGGGATAGAAACATTCCCTCTAATTATAGGACCATTATTATTAACCCGATTTTAGCCAAGCTTTATGGAATTATTTTGGAAAAGAAGATTATCCTTTAGCTAGAAAGTCACGGTAAAAGAGATAAAGGCCGGGCCGAGTTTATGAGATATAATTCAAGTATGAACCATATTGTTACCTTTAGAATCATTGCAAAGGAGTTCCACAATACTAAAACCAATCTTTTTTGTTGTTTTGTTGACTTTAGAAAATATTTTGACATGGTTCCTAGGAAAAACCTTTGGAATAGGTTGGAAGAGGTAAAAGTTCCTCTCTAGTTGAGGGATGCTACAATAAGGATGTATGAGAATGTTATTTCTAATTTTAAAAACATGGAGGGATGGTCGAAAGAGATTAACTGCAATATTGGAGTCAAACAAGGTTGTCACTTGTCCCCTACCATTTTTGGCATATACATTAACAAGTTAGAAGATTGCTTGGAAAAAATAGGTTGTGTCGGCCCTACTCTCAATGGTATAGTCATAAATCTTCTTCTTTATACCGATGATATCATTCTTATGGAAAGGAGTCCCAATGATCTTGAAAACCAACTAAGAATCCTCAAGGTTTTTTTCTCCAATATGGGTATAATTGTTAATACTGATAAGACTAAGGTCATGATTATTAAATCCAATAAGATCACTTATGATACCTTTGTATATGACAACAAAAACTTGGAGGAAGTGACTTCATACAAATATCTTGGAATTGATATTCACCACAAGTTCAACTGGAATTATAACATTGAGAAAATGATTATTGGGAGATGGATATATTATTATGGGCTTGAAAACAATTGTAAATCAACCAATCTTTGGATTTGGGATAAGAAGAAACTCCTCTTTGAGACTCTTGTTACACATGTTATTATTTATGGATGTGAATTATGGGGCTATAGTATCTCTCGTGAATCCTAGACAAAGATAGAACAAATACAAAAATTTGTATAACCTATAATCTCAAAATTAAAGGAAATACACCCTATCCCATCCTCATATTGGAAACAAGCCTCTCCCCCATTGAGAGCACGACTATGACTAGATACCTAATGTATAAGAACAAGTTAAACAACATGGAAGACACGAGTCTTCCTAAAATTGCTTCAAAATCGAGTCATAACTACCATCGACTCAAGCGAGGATGGCATACAGATGCCCAATATTGGCTAAACTATTGGGGAATCATGGAAGACACCATTTTTCATAATAAAGATATTATTAAAAATATCATCAAATTAAAATTTAAGGAGAAAATTTGGCGTGATAAAGAGTTGGAGGAAAAAAGAAAATTAAGGTATTATAAGGATGTAATCAACCCTAATCTAGAAGATAAAAATAATATATTTGTTTTGACAAGTGTAAAGAAAAAATAAGCATTGCTAAGATAAGAACAAATTCTCATGAGCTCCATAGTGAAACTGGGCATTTGTCAATTCCTAAGACTCCATGGGATGAAAGAGTGTGTCCCCTTTGTGACACTAAGAAGGCTGAAGATGAAAAGTACTTTCTCTTAGATTGTCTAGCCTATACCTAGATTAGATCTCATTTTCAAAATATTTGTCACACTACCAACCTTCCTAACCTCTTAACTCAGCAAAACTATGATGAGCTTGGAAAGATTCTCTTAATTCTTTTTGAGCACAGAAACAAAATTCTAAATAATCACAAGTAATCACTTACCCTCTTAAGGTCCGATAGACCAATTCAGTCTTAGTGGACGTTAATCATTATCATCATCATCATCAAATGAAAAATAATAACTTATAACATTTTACATTAAATGAAAAATAATAACTTACAACATTTTTCTTTATGTTGTACCAATACTATGACTATAATATATTTTTCAGCTACAGAGTGAGGATTGACGACCTAGATAATATCCATCACTTTAATTTGAATACTTCACTTTGTTAAATCGAAATATAAATGTCCCTGGATGGGGTGACAGGGGGATATTCAATGCCATGATTGAGGACAACAATGCCCTTGGAGTTCGCGAGCCTACCCTCCAAAGGCCTTCATGGCAAAAAACTTGACCATATCTCACATGTGGACACCTAATACAAGGGAAGTTCGAATGGGGAGTATTCACTCTATACACGCTCCAAATGTTGGAACATTTATGGTAGCTTGTAGGGAGAACAATACTAATTCCAAGGGTGGTTTAACGTGACTTCACTTGGTCCTTCATCCAGACACCAATAATTCTAAGTGCATTCAAATGGAAACGACAGAGCACATTTGGGTTTACTACCCTGGGATGTTTGGTGCAAGGAAAATCTAGAGGACGATTAGGACAACAAAAAGTGGAGGGGGGGATGAAAGAGGCATGTGCAAGCATTAATATCCATGACTTGGGGCATAAGAATTACAAGATATGTTGAGGTGGTAGCTCACATAATCCTACAACCCTTTCGACAATCCCCTCGACCTCTTCACAAATTATTTGGTCACTTGGTTTTACCTCCGGGCCCTGGGAGAGTGACAATTCTTATTGCACCTATAAGCTCCTCCTGTAATATGTCACGATTAGGAATGGTGCAGGTCAGAGAGGTAGACATTGTAGACATAGACTTCCAATGCCTCGAGCCCAACAAGAGGAAATAGTTGTTGCCAAGGAGTTTAGGACTCATACTCTTCCAAATATCATAATAGAGTTGGAGTTCATTGAGGAGGATTCTCAACTAGACAGAACCCTGGTCTGAGATGACGAAATTGACGTAGAGCTTACTCCAAGATCCCTTAAATAGGCATGCTGTGTTCTAGGGAGATGAAGTATCACCATACAATTGACCTCTACTAGTATATAAATACTCTCTTGTGAAAGGTAATGAGTGAGAGGAACACAATCTATAGTGAAATTATTCTTCAAATGGAATACCTCCAACTGCAAACCAAGGCCCGAGACCAAAAACTTACTCTCCTCGTAGAAAGAGCAGTGGGTCTAGACCTCAACAAGCCCCGAAAAGAAAATCAACTAGTTCTTATGGAAACTGGGAATTCTCCTCATGCTTAATCTCATAATGCTTAGTTTTATAGTCTTTTATTTTTATCATATAAGCTAGGATAAGATATTCAAGCAACTGCTTAAATACCATATCCTCGAGAAATAAAAATTCTATTTTTGTATTTTTGTAAACAATGACTAGTTATTTTTTGGCAAAAGAAAAACTATAAATCCCAAGAAATAATTATATTGTCGTTGATCTGGTTTTCCAAGAAGCAAGCTAGCAAGGCCACGATACTTGTATTGTCTTCTATGTTAATATGATAAAAGTTATAAATAACTTTAAAAATAACTCAAATGAAATTCCAACAACAACCCCACTACAAAGGGATCAACTCTCGATCCGTACGTAATAAACTTTGAAAATAATTCTAAATTGTGGCTAGAGTAGTGAAACCAGGCTTCTTCTCTAACCACTTTTTATAACATTATGTTAGAGTGTTTCCTTCCCAATCTTTTCTTAATTTTAGCCCGCTTCGATATTTTTTCCACGCCTTCTTTGTAAATATGCGTTGGATCAATAGATGATTAACAGTCTCTGGTTCCTTTTTACAAAGGTGCCAAAAACTAGGCCCTTCCCATCCCTTTGATTGTAAATTATCCCATGTTAATATTTTGTTTGACACTGATAACTAGATGAATAGATTTATTTTAAAGCTAAATCTTATTTCCAAAATGAACGCCTCCACCCACCGATTGACTACGTCCAAATTGTAGAAACTAAAGCATCATAGACATTTTTTACATAAAGAAGGCCCAACTTATCCCCCCCAATCCACTTTAACTCATCTTCTCTATTCTGTAGTTGAACCCTTGAGCCGATTAGAGCTCTGCAAAATAAATCCCATTCCTTTGCCACTTCTCCCGAAAGTCCCAATTCGTCACTCTCTTTCCATTGAGAGAAGATAACGCCCGACCAATTATTTCCTCGGGCCTGATAGAGAAGAGTAATGTTTTTATGTTTTAAGAAAAATAATAGATTTTGTGATAGATATGAAGAATTTCCCAAACCTAGAACCTTATATCTTCCAATTTGAAGAGAATGCCCAGATCTCGAGCTCCAGCTCAGCTAATGAGTAATGAGATGAATGGATTTTAAGAGATTTTTCCAAGTGTGCGAGGCAGAAGTCAACTTAAAAGTCGTTGATCTGAGCCAAGTTGTTACCGAACAATAGGGAAGATATTTATATTTTATTACTCTATGCCATATGTCATCCTTCATTAACACTCGCCATAAAGTGTTTTTTGCAAGTGCTTTGTTAAATAGATGAATGTTTCGAATTCCACACCCGCCAAGGAACTTTGGTTTGGCTAAATCCTCCCATCTACATAGATGGAAATGGTGTTTTTCACTACAACCCTCCCAAAGGAAGATGAACATTGTTCTCCTGATCTTGTTGAGGACTGAGACATGAATAACCGCCATTGACATCCAGTAAACCGGTTGGCTTTCTAACACTAATTTTAATAAAATAAAATGACCACCCAGGGACAACCATCTATTGAAACAATATCCAATTTTATTTTCAATTTTAGCAAGTAACCATCTCCAATCTTCGGCCTTGTACATTCCTGTCTTAAGATAATAACCCAGATATCTGAAGCCTTCTGATAGGTCTGCAAAATTGTAAGGGAACACTTCCTTGAAATTCTCTAACTCCTCCCCTCTTAAACCATCATACAGGAAAGTGGTTTGTGTTAGGTTTACTTGTAGTCCCAATTCTCTACAAAATACTTTTAGAATATTATCAATCTCCTGCCATTCCTGTAGTGAATCTCTAGTCATGATTAAAATGTCATCCATGAAAAGAAGATGGAGGATCCTGACTACTATGGAGACTTTCACTCCCATCAATGTTCCTTCACTCTGTCCTTTCTTAAGAAGAAGACTAAGACCCTCCATTACCAATATAAATAGCAAAGGGGATAACGAACACCCTTGTATCAATCCTCAACCACTTTGAATAAATGAGGTTGTCTCCCTATTTAGAAAAACTACAAACGATGAAGTACCAACACAAGTCCTTATCCAATTTGAATTCTGAATACCAAAACCTGTTTAGATTAAAATCAATCTTAAATAATCCCAGTTTGTACAATCATAAGCCTTATTTAGATCAAGTTTTAGAACTAATGACTTCATTTTTTTTTATCTTTATGCTATGCAGGCATTCCTGGGTTGTTTCAATGGCATCCTGAATGTGTATTCCTTTTAGAAACCCGAGTTGCTCTTCAGACAGAGATCGAGAGAGAATTGGTTTAATCCTATTTGCAATAATCTTTGAGATAAAATTATAACACATGTTACATAAGGAAATTGGTCTAAATTCATAAAAGGATGTAGGATTATTTACTTTTGGTATGAGGGCCAAGAAAGTCAAATTTAGGGCTCTTACCACTTCTCCTTTGTTCCTAGAATCCTCGATCACCTCTAGCAAATCATCCCCTACTAGATAAAAAAAGTAAATGAAGAACTCAATCGTCGAACCATCAGGTCCCAAACTTTTATCTTTTGTGAATTGTTTGTGAACCTCCTTTAATTCCTCCTTTGTGCAAGGTCTTTCCAGAAGTATAGTTTCCTCCTCATTGACCAGTCGAGGGAAAAGTCTGGCTGAAACAACCTGGTCAATTATCGTAAAGTGACCCGGCTCCTTAATTTTTTTTTTGAAATACCTAGTAGCTTTTGTTTTTAGTGCCTCTTGACCAAAATGGGTTTTCCCATGTTCATCTATAACCTCCCAAATATGTTTGTGATTCCTTCTATAATTAACGAATTGATGAAAGTATTTTGTGTTATGATCTCCACTTTTAAGCCAAATCGCTCTACTCCTTTGTCTCCATAGTTCCTCTTCTACCACCAAGAGTTTATTTCTCTCTTCCTCCAGTAATTTTAAGTGTCTTTCCTCTACCAAGCTCTGCATACTCCCTGAGATCCCCTACAAAGCAACTTCAATGTCTTCCTCCATCTTTTCTAATTTGGACAATTTCTGTAGTCTTTGTTGTTTTTCCCAAAGTTTGGTTTGATTTTTTAAAGATTTTAATTTCCACACTAATATTCTTTGTACCCCCTCCTCTTGAATAAAATTTTGGTCCAGCCAGACTTCATGAACAATTTTTGAAAACTCTACTTATTTTAACCATAGAGAGTTAAATTTGAAAGGATATGCTATAAAACAAAGAGTATTTTCAAGCTGCAATATAACTGGTGTATGATCCGAAATAAAAGGATAGGCTACCCAAGACCTGTAACAACCCACACTATCTAATAGGTCTCCGGACAGAAAATCTCAATCCAACCTTTTAGAAATTAAATCGTCTCTCGATCTCCCACTGCGCCAGGTTAGGACAACCTTATCCGGCTAGATATCAACAAGCTTTTTTCCTTGGAGTAAATCTTTGAAATATACAACCAAGGGATCAACTTGTGCAAAATCTCCCCATACCTCACCATCATTAACTGTAAAGTTGAAATCACCTCCTATTATCATGTTTTTATGGGTTAACATTCCTCTTTCTACTACCTTGTCCCAAAAGCCTCTTCTATCCGTACATGGTCCATAAACATTTAAAAGAAAAAGATCCCTTTTTCTTTTGATACAAATACCTGTCACAAAAATACCACCACATGTTAAGTAAGGATCTAAATCGAACTTATTTGGATCCCAGGTCACCAAAAGACCCCCTGACTTTGCAACCGAGGTGACTGCACATGAAAACCATGCTGGTCGAAGAGTATTCATAAAGGATCTATCCTTCTGATCATGAACCAAGGTTTCTTGCAAAAATATGATATTAGGGATTGTCCTATCTATCAATCTACACATAGAAGCAGATATTAGGGTGCCCCCACCCCTCTAATATTTAAGGAGAGAAAAATCATGTTTTTTCCCTGGCCAGGGATTTCATGCCTCTAAGCGCCCCATTTTCAATGGAATTAAAAGTATGCACATAATGTAAAGAAGGATATGCTTCCTCTTTTTTGCGATCACTCCTGGTTTTAACCGAAGAGAATTCAATCCCCAATCCCCTAGAATGGGCATATTCCTTCCCTGAACCCTCTCCATGAATCTCGACAAGGCTAGCTTCGCCAACAAACCCTTTTCTTTCAATTACCTATCTCCCTTGATAAATCGGCAAAGGGGTGGGAGATCGAGTTTCTCTGTAGTTTGGAACCAGTGAATCCATGCTAGCGGGAAAATCCCCCTATAACTATACCAAGGTTTAGGATATAGACAAAGAAAATGACCTCCTAAAAGTCAATCCAGTTTCTACTCTACCCCAAACATACCAAAATGAATGAATAGAAAGCAATGAAATAGAAGATCAGAAACCATACCTTTTATCGAGTGTTCAGTGACGATCTCCTCAATCTCTGTAGCTCCAAAGACTGCAAATATCCTCCCAAGGCTGAAATACATCCAAAACTAGGAAAACAAGGCTACACACATGCTAATTTTCTTCATAGATTAGGGTTAGACATGAAAATTATGTATAATAAAAAATAGACAACAATAACAATATCATTTGGGATAAGAAACAAGATTCTTTTATTCATTAAAACAAAGACTGAAACTTACAATCCTTGCCGGCCACCATTCCGTGAACCTGGTCCAGGATCCTCTATACAATGCTCCAAGTGAACCTCCAATAAGCCTCTTCTCATGATTTACTAATCACCTCAAGGAAAGGGAACGGATTGAATGGGAGAAAAAGGGGTTGAAGGGGGAATGTTGAGGTAGTAACTCACAAAAAGATGCAAATGCTTGGGCAACGAAGGGAAGTGAAATTGGGAAGAGTTTCATTGTTCTTATGCTTCTCACTGGAATGAGACCCCAACACCTCCTTTTATATGAAAAAATGATGGTTATTCGGTTGGGGGACGGGCTATGGTAGGTGAATTAGTTGGGAAGCCTCCAATAGCTCGTAAATTCCACTGAATTCATTACAACTTTTTAATTTTTGAAATTTTTGGACGAATACACGGGTTGTCTATTGTGCAACATGCACATGTACATGGGATTTCTAGCATGCAACACACATATGTACGCAGGAAGTAATTGTGCATGGCGTGTACATTGATCCAGGGGATCAAATTTTGCTCAAAAATTCAAAGTGCTCGGAATCGCTTCAAATCGAATGAGAGCGTAGGCCTCGTCGTTACGAACACAATGCAACTTGTTTGGGTTCAAAAAGATGTTGGGAGATAGAGATATTATGTTCTGTTCAAAATGACAAACATGCAAAAAAAAAGAAGGAATGTTGATTGTATAGTCCGTATGGCTACTGACGTGGCAGTTCATACGACACGTGGTAGGGCTGAGTGGCAGATAGTTGGCAACTGTGGGTGAATGACATTGTGACACATGGAAGTATTTGGTTGGTCGTACAGTGCCATGTGGCCCAGTCATGGGCTGCCACGTGGCACCATATTATTGGTTGCTTGTTTAAAACTTTATTGGAGTCCACCGGGTTCGACCCTGTGACCTCCACCCACATGTAAATCATTTTCATAGTATGCGCTGCCAATGCACCCCACCATATTCCTTGATATATATATGGTTTTAAATAAATTTAAGTTAGAGTTGTTGTGTGGTCAACGCAGGGGTCTGGGCTAGGGCTTAGCCCCAACCCGCGGTCGTATACACCATATCATATGACCCTCTATTACATCGGTTGGCACATGTGCATGATTTGGTTTTGAATGTGTTAAACGTTTTTTAAAACCAACTACCCACCACTTGTTGTTTTACTATTCGCCTTTGGGACGGAGCCCCATTTGAGTTTGCGCGTGGTCACATGGGTCATATGACCTTGCCCTTGACGGTTAGGGCCTAGGTGCACCCATAACTGTCCTACAATTTGCACGGTTTGCACGGTTGCATCCGGTGCTAAGTTTTTACGCTTAAATATGCGTGTGGGCTAGGTTGAGCCAACAAGGGTGCGTTTTGTAGATGCAAAGACAACAAGTTTGAAGGGGGACTTCCAGAAAGCCTATCTTCTTCAATTTTTGGCCAAACGAGGTGTCGAAAAAGCCCAGCTAGGGGTTTTTGGACATTCTGAAGCCATTGGAGCAGTCTATTTGGCATTTTGAGCATTGTAAAGAACATTTTTGAACACTTTGAGAAAATAATACAAATGATCCATTGGAAGCTGGACCAGGAGATGTAGCCCAAGAGAGGGGTGAACTCCTTTATCATTTGTTGTGTTATGTGTTTTTTGTTCACTGTTATTCATGATGTTTATATGCATGTTGAATGAGTAAATCCTATTAAATTTGTGTTGCAAAGTTGATCCATTTTCATTTTAACACATAAATTTTACTTGCAAATAATTTCAAGTATACAAGTCTTCTTCATTTTTAGATCAAGTTGGTATCAGAGCATAGGTTTTTGAAGACTTGATTATTTGCAAGTGTTTTGTTTTTTGATGCTCACAAGGTTGAAGCTCACAAGAGGAGAAGGTCAACTTGTAGAGCCAAGTTCTCATCCTTCAAGGAGGAATCTTATATCATCACCGCAAGTTTCAAGGAGGTATTCACCAAGTATGGCTCATGAAGAGAGTCATGAACATGTTCCTGCAGAAGATGAAGATCTCAGAAAGGCCGTCATGGAAATGAGAGAGATGATGAAGATATTGATGGAAAGGAATACAAGGTCGCAAGGTGAAGGCTCCAACCCTTCAAAGCACAAGGGAGACAATGGTGATAAAACTCCAAATGGAAATGGAGGGAATGGTGCTTCTCTACCACCCTCACCTCCATCTTCTTCTTCTTCTTCTACCAATTCAAGACCTCTTCCCAATTCTCCAAAGGGACATGGTAAAACTCCTATACAAATTCCTTCGTTAAAGCTTGATATTAAATTTGAATTGCCAATGTACAATGGATAAGTAAATGTTGAGAAATTAGATAATTGGATTCGTCAAATTGAGGTGTATTGTAGGATACAAAAAATTCAAGATGATGAAACTAAGATTCAAATTTATTCTTTAAGATTGGATAGTGCAACACTCATTTGGTGTGAATCCAAGACTCAGGAAGACATGAAGAAACATGGTAAAATTTTAACCTCTTGGAATGATTTTATTGTTGCAATTAAAAGACAATTTTACCCATTGGCATATATGCAAAAGGCTA
>JZKD02S1765711.1:462303-505313 GCA_000966675.3 Picea glauca | reverse complement strand
TTTTTGAGCACTTTGAGAAAATAATACAAATGATCCATTGGAAGCTGGACCAAGAGATGTAGCCCAAGAGAGGGGTGAACTCCTTTATCATTTGTTGTGTTATGTGTTTTCTGTTTACTGTTATTGTTGTTGTTTATATGAATCTTGAATGAGTAAATGCTATTAAAGTTGTGTTGCAAAGTTGATCCATTTGCATTTTAACACATAAATTTTACTTGCAAATAATTTCAAGAATACAAGTCTTCTTCATTTTTAGATCATACATGCTCTAAAAATTGGTTTTTTAAGTAGAGTTTCTCAACAGTGATTTGGCAAATTATGCAAGTAAGAAGGCCAATGCCATGTATGCATGAGTAGGGCATTTTAGGGATATAACAGATTCCCCCTAATGTATGAGGTCAGAAGAGAAACTGATGGCCAAAATACATTACAACATCTTCACCAATGCACGAAGAAGAGTGAGCCCGAGACTAGAGTTCGGGAGGTGCCATTTGCAAAGAAACAAATGTCTCTCTGAGGCAGGCATACCCATTCTCAAAATGAAATAAATCATGGCTACCAATCAAATACACTGCAAATCCATGTCATATAACTATATAAATGATCCATATGGATGTTGGTGGCCTCCCACCTATTCCAACTGGTTCACTTTGGTAGCTTTCCAGTTTGGCAGTTCGTTTCCTAGTTTTCGGGTCCCTGACTTGCGGGGTCGTTTTGAGGCCCTAAACAACGTTTTTAGGGCTCGACACAGTCAAAATGGCCTTTAATAGATAGAAGAAAAATGTGTATTCCTTGGATATACCTTTCCAACGGGCTATCGTTCGCCTAAAATGGAGATCATATGCAAAATTTATGACCCCGGGAAGTTGATATACTAACTTACCCAAATGGGGCCCGCATGACTTTTGGTGCTTCATCTCCTAGGGTTAGGATTTTGGATGTCTAGGGTTTTTGACATTATTTTTTATTGTCAAAAGGCCTTCAGAGCCTCATTGTAATGATCTAGTTTTGAATGAGCATAGCCATCACATCTCTTCTCAGAGATAACCCGACACCATTCCAGCAAGCCTGTTTTCCACTGCATTTTATAGTTTCAACTTATTTCCTTATTGAATAGAAAACCAATTTTACTGTATCTTTTTTATTCTATGTTAATAATATTTTAATAATCTGTATTCATTTCATTATGCTCATAAAATATGGATCAGTGGTATCAAAGCGGTCTGCTCTTTTTCGTCTTAATGCATGTCCCCAACGAGATCAGGGAACAAAGAAATGGGTCTCGAGCTTGTTTCTCTTGAGGACAAAATCTCTCGCACACCCAAATGACCTCTCATGGAAGGAGAAAAGAAAGATGATGGGACATGAGATCCTTTCAAAATTTTGCTTAAGGAATCCCTCACACAACATAGGAATGAGATGATGGATAGTTTCGTGCAAATTCTTTGGCGGCTACCAACATACGATGCATCTACCTCGAGCGGAGGCATCGCCCCCTTAAAGGTACAAATCAACTTCAATATTCCTATATTTGAAGGTCAGATAGAAGCAGATGCTATATACAAGTGGTTGAATCTACTAGAAGGGTATTTTTCTGTCCATAAGTTTTCAAATAGAGAAAAAATTACTTTTGTGCTCCTCAAAGGCATTCCCCATGTCAAAGATTGGTGGGAAAATTTGTGTGAGAAAAAGGAAACAAAGGAAACTTCATTGTTTATAGTCGTGAACACCTGGGAATCCTTCATGGATGTTATTAAGGAACAATACTACCCTATCGAAAGTTATGACGAATTGTATACCAAATGGACCACACTACGACAAGATAGAGACCAAGCAATTACAGATTTCACAAATATCTTCCATACCCTGCGCACCAAGCTGGGTATCAAATATTCAGAGTGACATATGGTGCTCAAGTATCACAGTGATATACATAGATACATCCATACCGAAATGTAATTTCTGGACATCTCGTCCTTGGGAACGGCTTATCGATATGATGTCAAAATCGAGCATAAGCTCAAACAAAAGATGTGACAATTTGGGTTTGGGAACCCCTCGCAGAAAAAACTAGGAAAGGGTGGCCCCAACCTACAAAACAAAGGACATAGAAAATATGGATAGTATCAAGACAACTAGTCCAAGCCACAAGCAAAGAAGGACACTAGAAAGACAAAGAAGGATATTGAGAAGTGGTGTGACTTCAATAAGAGCCCTTGGCATAACACTACTGATTTCTGCTCAAAGCAGTCGTTGGTGGCCAACGTGAAAGAATTTGAACTAGATGTGGGTTTTGACTCTGATTCAGAACTAGAAAGGGGAATACAGATCATTGACATAGAACTGAGTGCCACCATTGCTACCACCAAGCTCCAGCCTGGTGAACCAGACAAGCCAGAAGAAGGCGAGAGCCTTTTCCATTCGAAGATGTGGGTAAAAGGCACCCCACTGCACTTCATCATTGATAGCGGTAGCTAGAAGAACCTCATCTCAGTAGAGGTTGTCAAGTGGTTGGCGTTGTCGATAATGTCGTACCCACAATGCTACACCATTGAATGGCTCTGCCAAGGAAGAAATCTATGCGCCAACCAACAGTGTCAATTTTCGTACGACATCAAGCCCTTCAGAGACAAGGTATTGTGTGATGTTGCTCCTCTCGATGTTTGTAATGTTATTTTGGGCCAACCTTATTTATGGAAATGTCATGTTGTATATGAGTCTAGGCCTCATTGTGTTATTATTGCTTTGAACAAGAAATTGTACAGGATACTTGAGGCAGTCCCTCCTAATGTTATTTCCTTTATCTCTACCAAGCAATGCAGGAAGGTCATCTCTCAAACCAGGAAATTTGTATTCTTCATGATTCTCTCTCAGAGTAAGAGAAATATTGCAACCACATCCAGGGCCTCTATGACTGATCTCTCCACAAAACATAAGAAAGTGGATAAGGTTGTGGAAGAATACTCATATAGCTTCTCCTCTCCTACTAGGGTACCTATGCCCTGCCAAGCCAAGCATCCTATCGATCTGACCCCAGGTGCACCGCTACCAAATGGGTCGATCTACCACCACTCTCCGTTAGAAAATGAGGAGATCAAGAGGCAGATCCAAGAACTACTCCACAAGGGGCACATATGTCCCAACTCATCGCCTTGTGGGAGCCCAATCATACTGGTGCAGAAGAAATATGGGACTTGGTGACTTTGCATTGATTACCAATCCCTGAATAAAATCATAGTCTGAAACCGGTACCTGATTCCCTGAATCGACGACCTCCTTGATTAACTCATGGGGGGGAAATAATTTAGTAATATTGATATGAATTATGGCTACCACCAGGTCCCAATAGAACAAACATATGTATGGAAGACCGCCTTCAAGTCAAAAGAAGGTATTTTTGAATGGTTGGTCATGCCCTTTGGTTAGACAAATTCTCCAACAAATTTTATGAGGATGATGGATGATATCCTGCAACCTTTCACCAGTACTATTGTAGTGGTGTATATGAATGAAATCCTTATCTACAACAAGACTTGGGAAGAACACTTGCAACATATTTAGCAGGTTTTGTACACCCTACGGCAACAAAAACTATATGCAAACTTGGAAAAATTATCCTTCGTCATGGACAAGGTCCATTGCTTAGGCTACATCATTGATCAACATGGTGTGCATGTGGATCTAGCCAAGATCTAGGTCATCCATGACTGGCCAACCCTAACCACACTCATTGAGCTTCAGAGCTTCTTGGGCCTCACCAATTTCTATCACAGGTTCATGTTGGGATTCTCTCATATCACAAGGGCCCTCAGCCAAGTAACCAGGGGTGGTGGTAAGGAAAAATTTGTGTGAGGCCTGTCCCAACAAACCTTCGATGACTTGAAGAAAAATTTGTTCTCATGCCCAGTAATTTCATTACCAGACCTACAACATCCCTTTGAGATTGAGACATGTGCTTCAGACTATGTTGTGGGTGTCGTTCTCACTCAACATGACCACCCCATGGCATACCATAGTGAGACACTATTAGATGCTTTTTGTAAGTACCCTACTTACGAAAAAAGAATGTACTCCATTGTGAAAGACTTCCACCATTGGAGACATTACATTTTGGGGAAGGAGACAATCATCCACACTGATCACAAGCCACTACAGTTCATGCAAACCTAAGGAAAATTGCAGAATGACCTCCATTAGAAGTGGTCCACATAATTACAATAGTTCCACCTCAACATCATGTATAAAACATGAAGTACCAACTGAGTTGTTGATTTCCTCAGCCAACCTCCAGTCACGAAACTCACAACGGTGCTAGGCTCTTGCAACCATGAGACCTCTGGATGGCCCCACCTCTATGAGACAGACCCTGACTTCTCCACCACCTACCAAATGTTGGGAGAAAACTCAGTGGTTGCTAATTTCCATCTTCAGGATGGGTTGTTGTGTCATCTGGGCCATCTCTATGTTCCATCAAGCAAACGTGTGAAGATGATTTGGGAAGCTCACTACAGTCAGGTGGAAGGACACTTTGGCATAAAAAAGACAGTGGCAATACTGCAGAAACATTTCTACTTGCCGACACTTGGAGAGGATGTTTGCAAGTATATCAGATCCTGCACCGCATACGCTATTTCCAAATCGACCACTAAGAAACAGGGACTGTACACCCTCTTCCTACTCCAAAAAATCCATGGGAATCCATCTCAATGGAATAGATGTCAGGCCTCCCATCCACAAAGAGGGGCAATGACTGTGTTTTTTTGGTTGTTGATCGCTTTTCCAAGATGGAAATTTTGGTCGCCTACAATAAGAACATCACCACAGAGGTGATTGCCAAGATCTTATTTGAATGCGTCTGGGTACACTTTAGGATCCCAAAAACCATTGTCTCAGATCAAGACAATCGGTTCCTCAACATATTCTGGTCGAGCCTCTGGTCATTGTTGGATACCAAGCTCACCAAATCCACTGCCTTCCACCCCTAGATAGATGGCCAAAATGAGATCGTCAATCAGATGATCGTACATATCATGCACATGTACAATTCCAAGAACCCCCACACATTGCATGAGAGTCTTCCCTATGTCCAACATAGCTACAACCGAGCTCTGCATAACTCAATTGCCCACAACCCCTTCCAGGTGGGGTTGGGATTCTAGCCATTGGGCCCCATGGATGTTGCACTACCCCTGGTGACCACCTCGAACAAATCGTCCCCTGCTCCACCAGAAGTTGACAAAGCCACCCGGTTCATTGAGAAGATCCGACACATCCTCTAATAGGTTCAAGATATTTTATAGAAGTCCAGTGCCAAGTACAAGCAGCGCCATGATCAACATCAAGTGCCACATAAGTTTCAGGTGGGTGACAAAGTTTGGTTGCACTTGCAGAAAGAACACCTTACAAGGCCCCATCAGAAGCTTCACCCACTCTGGTATGTTCCATACACCATCACCAAGGATGTGGGTGACAATGATTTTGTGCTCAACATTCCCCCTTTCCTTGGCCCGCACCCAGTCTTCAATGTGGCTCTCCTTCATCCATATTTCCCATCATTATTGGACACCTCAGAGATAGTAGAGCAGTTGAAACCAACAGAGCTTAACCCTTACTACATGAAACAAGAATCCAATGATTATATTGTGGACACATAGATTAAGGGACCCGACAATAAAGGATCCAACTTTATCGAGTTGTCAAAGCATGGCAACTCCTGCACCAAGGCAAGTGGCTCACCCAGGGCCAAATTCAGCAGAAATTTTCTCATCTGATGGGGGAACTCAATGCAATGGAGACAATTGATTCCTAAAGGGGGAGTATTGATCCAGATGGATGTCAGTGGCCTCCCACCTATTCCAATTGGTTCATTTTGGCAGTTTTCCAGTTTGGCAGGTTTTTTCTTAGTTTTCGGGTCCCTGACTTGGGGGGTTGTTTTGAGGCCCTAAACAACATTTTTAGGGCTCGCCACACTCATAACGAAATTCAATAGATAGAAGAAAAATGTGTATTCCTTAGATAGACCTTTCCAATGGGCTATCATGCACCTAAAACATAGATCGTATGCAAAAGTTACGACCTTGGGAAGTTGATGTACTAACTTACCCAAACGGGGCCCACATGAATTTTGGCGCTTCATCTCCTAGGGTTAGGTTTTTGGATGTCTATGATTTTTGACATTACTTTTTATTGTAAAAATGCCTTCAAGGCCTCATTGTAATGATCTTCTTGCGAATGAGCGCAACCATCACATATCTTCTCAAAGATAAGCTGCCACCATTCCAACAAACTTGTTTTTCGCTGCATTTTACAGTTTCAGCTTATTTCCTTATTGAATAGAAAACCAATTTTACTGTATCTTTGTTATTCTATGTTAAGCATATTTTAATAATTTGTATTCATTTCATTCTTCTCATAAAATCTGGATCAATAAAGTGTAGCTGCGAGTAATACATAATGGATATACATCTCAAAATCAATCGAAGATATACAAGTATGATATGCATCTTCAAGAAGCTAATAATGCATGTGGATGGAGATGAAATCTTCATATCTCAAGAAAAAACTTCAATATATTCAAAACTCAGGTAGGAGTACAATGGGAGTGTAAGACTCGCTACTCTTAGGTCTTCAACATACCGTCAGGAAAATACTGAAGGATCTCAATGATCAGACAAAGAACTTCATCAATTTTGAATCTGGACTTGACTGGACTCTCAGGATGGCCGGCTGATGAAATTCAATAGACGAACTATAGAAAAGTTGACTCAGGTTGGGTAAAACTTCCCTTGGACAAAAGCACAAAATATGATTAGACTCAGGCAGCATAACATTGACATAAGTCTGTGATGCAGGAGGCACCGCAAACTCTCCATATGTTTGGAAGAGTAACCAAAGAGAGGATTAAACAACTCTATGTAGTGAGAACAACTTCCTAAGGTCTTACTATATCCCAATGGTTGATGAACAAACAAAAGAATGTGCTTTTTCCAAGGGTGACTATCTTTGCTACCGAAAAAATAATGTATATTTCGCGTCCTCTATTTTTGGAATATTTGATTTTTTTTTCTTTTTGAATTTTTAAATGAGCTTGAAAAAGAATAAAAGAATGCTACGTTACAAAGGAGGAACAAGTGTCGCAAGCAAGCAAATTGGTTCCAAGCGCATGGAACATACTAATGCTCAGGGAAAGGAGACATGTGCAGGATAAGGACACTCGGGGAAAATTCCTCCATGGGTCAAGGTGTTAGATCGCAGAGGCGAGAAGTGTTGCAAGGATTGCATATAAGGAATGATTCAAAGGTTCAATTGAGAGAAAAATGGAGCTGACATTAGGCCAAAGATGCAAAGATGAGATCCACAAAGCGACTAAGCATGACATAGTAAGACCCCTTCTATGTAAATTTTAACAAGCCCAGAGAAGGTACGATCAGTGGTTTTTTCATGTTTAGAGATTCTGAAAAAACGCAAAAATAAGACTCCATGGAGTACCTTTTTCGCAGTTAGTCCAATCGGTTCGAAAAAGGGTTAAACTTGCACCGAAAATACGTCTCTTCAAAACCATTTTAACGAGCATGACAAAGTCAAGATCACTCGAAAATCTTTTCAATTTTAAGGAGTCTGAAAAGAGCTTAACTATGGACTCACAACCTTTTTCTGAGTTTAGTCTCCTTAGCCTAAAAAAGTATAAAAGTAACTGAGGAGAACTCTCTCACTGAGACGAATCTCCCAATGTGTACCTTTTTCCGCAATAATCTACTGGATGGAAAAAGGGTTAAACTCATGCCAAGTAGATGTTCTTCTGGACCAATTTAACAAGTGTGAAGGAACAAGGTCACTCAACGATCTTTTCAATTTTAGGGAGTCTGAAAAGAGCTTAACTATGGACTCCGGGGGGGTTCCTTTTCCGTTAGTAATCTCCAATGCCCAAAAAATGTGATAAACCAAAACCAAGGAGAATGTTCCTTTTTCAAAAATTTAGTCCCTCAGGCCCGAAAAAGGGTTAAACTTACGCCTGAGAATACTCTTCTAGTGAACCGAAGTTCCTAGAGCATACCTTTATTCGTAAAATTAACCATCCGGACCGATAAAGGGGTAAACTACCGTCAAACAAATGTGCCTTGAAATTTGAGTTTGGCGAGCATGAAGGGAAACAAGATCGCTCGACAATCTTTTCATTTTTAGAGAGTCTGAAAAGGCTTAAAGAAGACTCTAGGGGGGATACTTTTCTCAAGTAATCCAGATGAGATAAAAAAGAATAAATACAGTCTCATTGGATGTTGCTTTCAAATTTCAAAGTGAGCCTAAAAGACAACAAAGCATGCTCATTAGGGAGTCCCGAGGGTAAGGCCTAGGATGATGATGAACAAAAGAATGAGGCTTCATTATGTAATCATGACAAGACTAACCATGACTTCCAAGCCTATAGTCATAAATGACAACATGGACGGGAAAAATGAAACAAATGATCTACCTAGGGAATCCATATAAAGGTAGGATCTACCACCTAATTACGACACTTCTAAAGCAATAATGAGGGTTCCGTGTTGCAGTTCGGTGGGTTCGATCCTATGGAAAAGTGGAAAAGACAACGAGACGCAGAAAGTGAGAATGAAATCCTAAATTACATGCAAAAGTTGGAAAAAATGACTTTTACCAAAGGATGTCGAAAAATGTGACCAATGCCCAAAAATATTACCAAACCGAAAGGGTAAAAGTACCGAAACGACCAATAGAAAACGCAGAAGTGAATTCAAATAACCACCAAGCCAGGAAAAAATGACAAAGGGGACCAAAAAGGGGAAAAAAGGGTCAAAAAATTCTATAAATAGAAGTGTACAACTCATTTTTACCATTGCAAATTGAAAATCAACCAAAACGTCAAAAAACCCCTTTGCTAAAAGAGTGGATTCTGGGAGCTTCAGTGGATGAAACAACCTTCTGTTTGGACCAAGTAAGTACAAAACAACCATACTTGCAATTCCATTCTTCCTTGATCATTTATTTTTTTGTTTGGAGGGGACACTCTCTTGTAAAAAGGGTGGCCCTATGTGTACGTGAGCTATCCAAGGCCAACCCGCATATGTACTCGAGAATAATACTAAACAACCCACGTACATTCACGACTGTGTAAAAAGCAACCCACGTACACCCATCTTTACCTTCAAAAAATAAAAAGCAAGCACTAACTCCTCTATACTTTTTTCATGTGACATGATGTATGTTCAATAGAGAGAGAGAGCATTAGGAGCTCGACATCTTGGTCGAGGAGGACCCTGTGGCCATCGTTGCACTAAAACAATGCGGGTTATGGAAGTTCTTTCAGTGTCCATTTATAAGGGCACCACCGAGGCTGCTCAATGCTCTTGTGGAGTGTTGACATCCTAATGTTGAGGCATTCATGCTGGAGGGTCAATCATTGACCCCGACCATAGAGGACATCTATTTTTTGACTGGCCTCTCGAGATGAGGGGAACCATTCAACTTGATGATTTTTCCTCCAAGGTCGTTCAACATCGAGGACTACATCAAGATGTACTATGAGGTTGGCATTGATAAGGTAGGTTCTTAAGTGCCAATCCACAATATCACCAACCTATATTTACGCGTGATATTTTTTTTGATCGGGCATATTACTGGATCTATGACACTTCATCAGGCCTTACACGCACATATGCATTGTGCCATTTAGTGTCTGGAGGAAAACATTTTCAACTAGAGTACCACCATGCTTACATGCAAGAAGAGACAACTTACAGAGTGTTGACATTGTACCAACAAGAAATTTGGGTTTGGTACTATTTTATGCTCCTTTTTTGAGAGGGTGCCCAGTCTTAGTCCTAGAGAGACGGTACGGGGGCATGTAGCCTCCTTCCCAGTAGTGAATAGATGGGCAACTTTGTTGCCTAGACAGGGTGGAGGGAGGACTATAGAGGCATTCAACGACAAGTTTTTTTACTGGTGGGCACGTCAAATCCCGGTGATCAAGGATTACCCCTATGTAGGGATCAACTTTATCAAAGACCTAGACATGCATATGCCTCCTGGCAAGGAGCGTTGCGAGATAGGTAACATATATTTTAAAGTTTATTAAATTTTTAATTTTCATATGTATCATTTTATTGTGTGTATAGAGTACTGACTCGTGAATCTGTTATGTACATATGTGGGGCCTATTATACCAGTAGAATTCACCAAGACTCAGCATCGTCATCGACTTGAAGCAGGGCTAGCAGTGGTAGGAGGACCAACAGCTGAGGGAGGACCCCTAGCCGGAGAGGCTGACAGAGTTTTGCGACGAGTGGAGTGAAACCTCACTGTACTCACTCGTGTCGTTCCTATGGCCGAGATTGAGGATCTCCCCCTGAGTATGCACCCACATGTCATAAGGGTGCCTTGGACTTGGTTCTAGTTGTTTCAGTGTCTTGCAAACGTCATTGTACATTATAGTAGGGCTAATATGCCTCGTACTTAGATAGAACTAGACCATTGATGTGTCTAAGGAACTTTTGTACTACATGTATTTTTTGAGGGCATAAGCCCAACGATGTAGACTGATGACTTTTGAGGCTTTCATGCCCACCTATGTACTCATAACACTATTTTTGGACACACACACACACATACATATATTTACATCTTTCTTGTCTTATGGATGACATTTTTACAAATGTATTTACATGAGAATGTGTGTGCTTTTCTTTTATATGCAAGCAACATTCCAATCTAAAAATTGATTAGCTAGAGTATCTGTTAGATGATTAAATCTCCTAGAAACATGGAAATACGTAATGTAATCAAAAGATCGTTCTAAGAGACATACCCTAAGGAATCATCGGTACAGAGTGGGATCATAAACACGGTAAACCCCATTTAACTGGGACACAACTAGTTGAGCATCTAAGTAAACATGGAGGTGAGAAATGCCATGTAACAAAGCATCATGTAGCAATTCTATCACTTCACTATACTCGACAACATTATTTGTAGTGTTGCCTAAAAAAATACCTCTGGAAGATAGCAACTGGGCTCCAGGTGTAAAAATCACCCAAGCTGCGGAAGAAAGCCTCCGAGTGTGTTGGCTAGTGTCGTCCGTCAACCCAAAGTAAACCTCTGATTCACTTAACATCCGCCACAATGAAAAACAAGAAATAAATAACTACATGTCCAAAGACAAAAATACAAGAAAATGTATAAGAAACTATACATATATGCAAGAATCCACCCAGGTGACCAACCGAAGAGTAGTACTTCTTAAGGTAGAGCCCATTTCTAGGCTCTACCAAAGAATTTCCTTCAAAATTAACAGATGGTAAGCGCCCTTCTCTAAAAATCTTTTAGAATGAAAGGTCTGAACCACATGGGTTTGAACTTGCCTGCCCCCAGGGGATCTTTGTTTTGATCATAAACTAGGACAAGATCACCTTAAGAGAAAATCTGAGGGAAAACAAACCGATCGTACTGACACTTGACTCATTTTTTATGAGCCTCATTAGCTAAGCCTGCATCATGACGCTGCTCATTGAGACGCTTGAGATATAGAAGGAGTCCCTCAAGTGGTGAAGTGTCCAACAATAATTCCACTTCCAACTTTAAAGAAGGAATCTGAAATTCAATAGGTAAGACTTCTTATAGCCTGTATACGAGTTGAAAAGGTGAAAAAATGGTGGTAGTCTTCATGAACGTTCGATAGGCCCACAAAGATGAATACAACATCAAATGCCAATTGGACTTGGCAGAATTGATCGTCTGCTGAAGAATAGTCTTGAGAGACTTACTCATAGCTTCAACTTGACCATTTGCTTATGGGTAGTAGGGTGACGAATGTTCCTTTTTGAACCCGAGATTTGATGCTAATTCAACCATCATTTTGTTTGGAAGTGACTGCCATGGTTAGTGACAATATCCTTTTGGATACCGAACCTTGCTACTATTTGATTAAAGATGAAAAGAGTCATGGTTTTTCCGTCATTGTTAAACATTGGCACAACTTCGACCCACTTCATGAAGTAGTCTATTGCTATGATGATGTAAGGATGCCCCCTGTTTGAAGCTGGGTGACATGTAGTAAATTCAATCACCCACTTGGTGAAAGGACCAACAACAATGAATGAAAACATAGGAGCAGGATGTGTCTACATCTTCCAGTAGAAGATCTGACAGAGGTGACATTTCTTGACCGCCTCTACACAATCCTTGATTAATGAGGGCCAGAAGTAACCTGCACGTAGAATATTTTGGGTTTTTTACAACCCAGAAAAATGACTACCACATGCTCCAGTGTGATATTTTTTCGAAAAAATATCTGCTTCTTCATGTATGAGACATCGTCGAAGAATGCAATCTACACCTTGACGATACAAAGTGTCATCGAGTATAAGATAGTTTCGCGCCTGATGTCGAATTCAGCGATGATCATCGAGAGAAGCAGAAGCGGGGCACTTCAAAGTCTAGAGATACACAAGTATATATACATACTAGGGGTCCAAAGATGTAATTATAAAAATATCTCCATTAATAGGCAATTCTTCAGGCATGATATCACTATATTCGACCAAAAGTTCTAAAATGAGCTCGGCAAAAACCAATGACTTTTTGGATTTCGCAGAAACAAAATCCAAGTCAAATTCATGTAGGATGACTATCCATATACTAATATTTCTTTCAATGACCCGTCATGTTAACACATATTGGAAAGGGTTGACGACGACAATGATAGTGGTATTGCAAAGAAAAATGTAGTGGTGGAACTGTTGGATAGCATGGACAACTTCCAAAGCATGTTTCTCAACGTGAGATTAGTTAAGTTCTGGTCCAACCAAGCCTCTTCTAAGGAAATATATAACATGCTCTTCGAGCATATAATCTTCCTAAACCAAGACCATGCCGATGGTCGACTCTGTAACATCCAAATACAACAAGAAATATCTTTTATAATTAGGAGGCTAGAGCAGAGGGGCATACGTCGGGGCACATTTCAATGCTTCAAAAGAGCATTGAGAAACTTCATCCCAACAGAATGGGACCCCTTTTTTTAAAAGACGCATTAACCCTTTAGTGATCTCGATGTCATTAGCGACAAAATGCCGAAGACAATTTGCTTTCCCCTGTAAGCTTTGAAGTTGGGGTATCATGCACGGGGAAGGAAATTGAACTATCACCTCAACCTTGAGAGGATCGACCATGATCCATGTTGTCGATACAATGAAACCTAAAATATGACCTAACATCACACATAATATACACTTGTTAGGATTCAAGAAAATCAGATAGTAGCTACATCGCTCAAGGATTAGTCGTAGATGGGAAGGATGATCAGATCTCTTGCGAGAACGTGATGCTAAATCATCAAGGTATGCCTCGACTATGTTTTTGAGGTCGTGAAAAGAGAACGACATGGCCTACTGAAAGGTGGATGTAGAATTCTTCAGGCCAAATGGCATCTTTCAATACGCGAACGTACCCCATGGACAAATAAAATTCATTTTGTGTTGGTCCTCGGGTTTGATTTGAATATGATTGTATCCCGAAAAATCGTCCATCAATGAAAATACTTCATAGCCTGCACATTCATCGACAATCTAACCGATAAAAAAGTTGGGAAATTGTCTTTTGGGCAGTCCTTATTCAAATCATGAAAATCCATACAAATGCGAATCGTGACCTGTTTCTTGTTGACGAGAACCGAGTTTGACACCCATTCTGTCAATTGTACGGGGTAGATAAAACCAACTTTGAGCAGTTTTTCTACTTCTACCTTGATTGCTGCCGCTTTTCTATGATTGACTAGACGAAGCTTCTGTCGGACCGGTTTGGCATCAGGATAAGTCATGATTTCATGTTCAACAATTCGTGGGTCGATTCCTGACATCTCCTCATAAGACCAGGAAAAAACATTGTGAAACTCCTTGAATAACTCTATGTAAGTTCAAATCTCTTCGGGGGAGCAATATGCTTCGACGAACAAATTCTCCATGACGCCATGGGTTCTGGAGATATCAATTGGAATCATTGTAGAAATGATTGCCATGTTACCCTCAGCATGAGCTCTATGCATAGCCAAAGAATTGATAGGACAAGGGGTATCTCCATTCACAATCAAAACAAACTCTCCCGCCTTTATTCTCATAAGCTTGGGAACAAAATAATATCTATGATGCATATCATACCAAGGTCTGTCAGGACCAATCATTTCCTTGAGAATCTCCTCGTCAGAGGGAAAGAACAAGTCTAAAGGATCTTGAGCAACAAGTGAATCTTGAGCCCAAATAGGCTTGAGAACTAGATCTAACTCCTGTGAGTAAGTCGGATATGGGTTGGTCGAACTTTGTTGGAAAATAATGTACGCAAACTTAGCCACAGATAAGGGAATGCCCATGCCATGATTCCCTATCCATTCCATCGAAGCCGATGGGGAAGGTAAATTCCATAGGTCGTTAAAATAGCTCATTTGAAAAGACGACAATTGAAAAATCCCAGCCCTCGGTTAGTCAGGGTCAGCCGATATAAGTGTTACATTGCTGGAAGGCGTCGGATAATCAAAGGTTCCCATCAACGATGGAAACAAACCAACACCTAATTTGATAGTGCCAGGATGTTGGATATCAATCATCGGGACTGTGGAAGCCCCCGGTGATGGGCCAGGATGAGAGACGGACAACTGGTCGATGGTCATAATCCGGCCCTCATGAGAAAAGAACAAGACTTGAAAAACCGTAGCAACCACTACATTCATTGCATAAGTCCAGCTTCTTCCTAACAAAATATTATAGTCGATAGGTGCATCGACTACCTTGACTTGAACACACACAGTTTTACCTCCCAACTGCACAGGGAAAGAAGGAATTATTTCGTGTGGTCTAAATGACCGACCTTCAAAATCCATAAGAAAAGTAGGCAACAGAGACAACTCAGGCTAGACAATGGCCTTCCAACATACCAATGACATCACACAAGTCGAGGCACCCTCATCAACCACTGTACAAAAAATGTTCTACGTAAAATATTTTGTGGTGTAAGCCACTGTTGGGCCCCAACAACCCCCTTCTTTTTCTTTAATCAAAATGCAGGGTCCCTCAAAATTTTACTTGGATTCTTAGTTTTTTTCCCTTTGACTTGATTGGATTGGTATTGGTTTGACTTGTTTCGAGGTTGGTTTGATTTTATATTCTTTTCTTTTGTTTGGTTTGAATTTCATGAAATTTAAATGCCATTTCTTTTTTCTTTTTACAGAGTTTTAATGTTGATGGACAAGCTTCATAATTTGGGAGTTTTTATTACAACACATCTTTTCTATGAAATTCGCTCACATTTGATCAAATTTGAATGAGGGAGAGACAAACATAGAAATCTTAATTTAAACGAAAACCTTAATTTTTATCAACTTTTACTTTCGTTTAAATTATGATTATGTTTTCGTCTTTTGCTCATTAACAATCATTTTCACAAAATCATTTGGTAGGTTTAATTAATTAAATTATTTTGTTAGTTTGCATCTCATTTCAAAATGAAAATAAAATAATAATAATAAAAAGAATTATCTATCATTTGTTTGATTTTGTGAAAACCCAAAATTAATATTTTTCTCCTCTCCATCAACTTGAAGCTTCTAGAATTTTTAGATCATATTTGAAAGAAAAATATAAACAATGTTTGTTTAGAACTTATAGTTGGTTTAAATTCATTTTAATTTTATTTTTCTAGATTTTGTTTTATTCACAATTTTTAGGTTATTAATTTAGGTTTCTTTTTGTTTCCAGGTTTCTATTATGAGTTATTTGGTATGGATCTGTTCATGGATTGATTTTACTATATAAATACATTCAAGATGATTGATCCAAAAATAATATTGGATTGATGCAAATAAATTTATGAGCAACAACAAATAAAATTTGGAAATGCGTGAAGAACATACATATGATTTTGCGGGACTGATTGCAGCCAAACCGTGAGGAATCTGAAAAAACAGTTGAAAACCCATCTCCAAAATGGACCCATTTAGCCCACAAGTGGGAATTTTCCCAAACAAATGCATGATTTTATAGATATGTGAGTCTCTTTATGAGGCAAATTTCAGGTGGCGGAAATTATTAGTGACGCCCAGATTGTTCATTCATGGTATAAATATATGAGAAAGTTCAGAGCCAAGAGATCCAAGAAATTGAGAGGAGGAATGTTATCCTTTCTCTTTTGTATATTATTTCTTTTGAAAACTTTTTTCTTTTCAAATGGAGTAACATATGGCTGGAATCTTTGGGAGAATGGACAAGTATTTTCAAAGAAGAATATGGAATTTCCGGTTGCTTAATGGATTTTGTCGTGTGAGTAAGATGATTTTATTTTAATTATAATATCTTCATATTCTTTGAATAATTGATTATGCATTGATTTAAACTAGCTTTAGTCTATTTTATCAATACATGGTTAATTGCTATCATTTATATATTAATCTTTTCAATCTTTAAGAGTCTATTATCCAAAAAAATTCTTCCTGGACCATATGATGAACATATTTTGTTGAAACTATATGAGAAAGCAGTTTACTCTTTGGACTTCGTCCTATGTAGATGTTTTAGTGTCTTTTCATTATCTTATCATGTAATTTCTTGACGTGAAATGTTATCTGTGTCGAATTATCTGTAGTCAGTTCTGCACATAATATTTTATATCATGTTTTTCTTTATGTTATTCATTATCTTTTGGTTTAGTTTATATCTGTGAGTGATCATCTATTCAAGTATTTTGAGTTTACATCTGATGCTAGATAGCCAGTAACACCATTCATGAGAATTGAAATTTCTTTCATTTTCAGTTATTGGAGATTTCAAGGTCACACGATATATAATTATTCGTCTTTTTGTCGTTATAAACTTGCTCCAGAATATGAAACACTTCCTTGAATTTATTCAGGAAGTATTATGCTTTCTTTTTTCATAGATTTACAATTGACACAGGTTAAGAGGAGCTCATACAAATACACAAAGATGAATTTAGTTTAGTACTGCTGAGGGAGAGGTTAGTAAGTGCATTGCTTTCTTTTATTCAGATTTGTTTATATATGAATGAGACAATGATTGCATTAATTAGTTTTGATTGTTTTTGTGTCATCGTTTGAATCATATTCATTTAGTATTTATTTCTTTAAAATATTTAAAACATCAAAAGAGTATTGTTCATATCTTGTTCATAAACTTAATTAAACAATCCCTTTCACAAGATTTTATTTTAAACCTTGTAAACTTGTTCATAATCATTGTATATTAATGCTATTAGATTAACATTTGTAATTAGTGTATTGATTGTTAAAGTTATATCTTTAGAGTAGTTTATTTCCTTTCATTGTTTTAGGACCCTAGTTGGCTAATGGAGCCATTAAACTCGTCGAGTCATTTCATTCCAAACGATTTGGGTTATTTAGACAACCTCGGTCCATATTTTACCTTCCAGTTGACGGTGTGTCACTTATGCCCGTCAACAAATGGCGCTAGAAGGAGGGCCAAAGTAAATTTAATGATTAAATGGTTTACCCCTCAGGCTGTCATAATTCCAAATTTATAAATTCTTCTTTTATGTCATCTTGAAATGCACTCGAAGGGAGGCTAGACTGACAAGATGGCCTTGCGGGAGTCTTTATTTCAAATGTTTTTAGTTCCCCATGGCTCCCCAAATCACTGTGTTGGAACATGATTTCCACTTCTCATTACCCGATATTCCCAATGAGACAGTCTCTCGCTTGTCTAAACTCACCTTTGATGGTGGGGGGAATGTGTCTGCAAAAGACCATCTGAACAAGTTTTGGTGTAAATCCATCAAGCATGATATTTTTGATTTAAAGGTTTTATGTAGATTGTTCACTTTTACTTTGAGGGGTCAGATTAAACATTGGTTTGAGTCTTTTCCAGCGTATCACATTATTGATTGGTTTCAATTTGTAGATGAATTTTTAGATGCTTTTGAAAACTACGATTACAATCAATTATGTGAAGAATTTCAGACTTTACTAATCAATGACAATTCATCTCCAGAAGGCTTTTCAACAAGAATCCATCATGTTCTCTGTAAATTTAATCTTGATGACATGTCATTTGTACTAAATCTCCTCTATGATGCTTGCATCTCTTTCATCCAATCATATTCAATCACGAATGATGAATTGGTTACAAATCCTATCACTCAATTGTGAGAAGAATTTTGTTCGCAGGATGAGAGGAATCCATCCAAAAATTTTGAACAAGCAAGGGAGGTAGAACCTATTGAAAATGTTCTTACTAACAATCAAATTGGTTTTTTCTCTGAATCATCATATAATCAACCCTTGATCATCGTGGAAGAAGATTTGATGTTGATTCAAGGTGAATGTCCATATTCTTCTAACTCTTGCTCTAATCAGTACATAAATTTAGTTATTTAAGAACACTTAGGTGATGAAAACAATCTTAAGCATTATAACATTCCAATGAAACTGATTAGAGATGTAGATCTGCAATTTGAAGAAGAAACCTTAAAGCTTCATCCACAAATCATCCCTTATCCACAGGAAAGATTAGATGTTTGTCATGAAAGTTTCGAATTCTCTATCATACATGAGGTAAATTTAGATGATTATATTATGTTGAAGGATTTATCACCAAAAGAGAGTGAAAGTCTTAAGGAAAGTGAAGAGGAATGTCTTGAGAATACCATTGTTAAATATCATAGCTCAAGAGATTTTTTTCATGTGATCATTTATGATTCCTTTTACTCTTTATATCTCGATCTCTTCTTAGATTCTGGTGGGCTTGATACTTTACCCACAATATCTTACTCTTTGCCATCACAATCAAATCTTTTGGATATGCCAAAAATTGGTGAAATTAATTCCAAACATAACATTTATGAAGTCGGATTTGATTCTCTTTCACTTTCATCACTCGCATGGAAAAATGACATGTTGCAAGATGATTTTACACGATTTATTGTTGAAAAAGACAATGCACTCATTCTTATGGAGATCAAATATTCTACATTGCATATTTGTTCTTTGATTAGTTCAAATTTTAATGTTTATGCTTCACATTTTGAAACGATCAATCTCATCAAAGGAAACGTTCAAACCAATAATCTAATTGATGTCATGAATCCTCTTATGATGTGTTCCCCATTGATATATCCATTTCATCAAAGTCATAGTTTTCATTCTATTTTTTATGACAGGGTCTTAGAATGTCTTGAAGATTCGTATCTAAAAAATCTTCATAATAAAGATAAAGTTGTTCTTGCTTTGTTTCTACCTAAATATCTAGGAAGTAAGGATGACATGATTTTTTTAGATCCTCCATGTGAAGAAATGGATGAACACTTGGAGAATTGTCAAGAGGATGGGGCACTTCAGCCTTGGTTGTGTTGGTAAATGTTTAACAAGCAACATATGCTTGTCATTGATGGCAAGTACATTAGCGTAGATGGCATGAGTACAAGAATAAGTATTTGAAGTATTTTAGGAAGACGCTGCAAAGCAAGATCGGTAAGTTCAGAAGAGATAGTGCAGAGGATTGTTGGTAGGTTTAATAGGCAAAGTGAGCTTGTCATTGATGGTAGGATTAGAGTGTGCATTGATGGCAAGAACAACGATGAAAAAGATCAGCATGATCAGCAGCGCAGTGATAATGGAAGAAGAGGAGCATCAGTGATCATTGGACCCCATCTCGAATCCCCAATGACCATCAGATATGAATTCAGACAAGAAGAACGCGCAAAAGAGGAGGACATATCTTAGGTGTCAGATCTGAGCGTAAGATCCGACCATCATTGGATCAGGGAGAACTTGCATGTTCATTAAAGAGCAAGAAGAGGTGAAATGCGAAATGCCGAAATATGTTGGTTTGACTCCATTTCAGAGTTTCATAGATAGGGACTTGAAGGCTTGAGACCCTTCATCATGAGAAGGCGAAATCGTGAAGTGGTGAAATCGCGAAGTGGAAAAATCGCGAAGTGTCAAAATCGTGAAATGCGAAATGGCGAAATGATCCTAGCCATTGGATCAAGGTGTGATCTAGGTCATCAGATCCCAGAAGTGAATATGGCAGACCACGTCAGAAAGGATAGTTGTGGACCGTTGGATCAAGAGGACGCATGGTGAAAAATCAAAGCACCACAAAGACTCCATTTTAGAGTTTTGCAGATCAGAAAATCCAAAGGAAAGAGGTTCAAACTCGCGATACGCAAGATCACGAAAAGATATTGACCATCAGATCACCAAGGATTCTAGACCGTTGATCTAAGATCCATCTCAGATCTTCGCCTATCGTGACTTGGAGTGACAAGAACCTCCATCACAGGAATCACGAGATGAAAATTCACGATAAGATTTGGACCGTCAATTCACCAAGAACGTGGACCGTTGATCTGAGCTCCATCTCAAGTTTCACCTATCGTGACTTGGAGTGATGAGAACCTCCATCTAAGGAACAATGAGATGCAAGATCACAAAAAGATCTGGACCGTTGATTCATCGAGATCGTGGAACGTCGATCAGGGTCGATGAAGATCATGAGTTTGAAGTTCCTTTTAGCACAACCTGTGGTCACCACGTGTGGTCACATGGAGGAAGGACCTACTACAAATGAGATCTGCCTCAGAATTTCAGGAATCGTGTCTGGGAGTGTCGAGACACTGGATCATACGAATGCTGAAATACCGAAAAGGTGAATTGTCGCTGTAACCGGTGGTCACCGCCTGTGGTCACGTAGAGGAGGGAGCTAGAGTAGCCAAGATCCTATTTGGAGCTCGTGACATGGAGAGTCAAGATGACTCATCGAAGAATCTCCGAATTGTGAAAGTGTGAAACGGGTAAATAACGACAATACCCTTCAGAGTTAATCCAATGGTGCAGGTGAATTTGTGCATAAATGGAGGGCTCATCTTTCTCCCCACAGTGTAACTACTAGAAACCATTGATGGTTTCTGCCAGAGGAGCTAAAGAGTCTCTGGGAATCTTCCAATGGGATGAAGATAGGTCATAGGGGCGATTGACAACTGGAAGAGGGTTGGATCCTGTAGCTGAAACAAAGAGGGTGAGCTCGACTGTAACAGAGAAGACGAAGAGTCTCAACTGCTAGAGAGAAAAAGGAATCTCGACATAACACCCAGTGATGTTGGACGTGTGGTGGGAACCACCAGAGAAGCTGAAGAGTTGCGATGATCAGGCAGAGCACTCGAGAGGTGGAGGATATCGGCGCAGTGTGAGTATGTAGAGGTATTGCGTGCATTACATGCACAAGGTGCACAGAAGCTATAAGTACACGGTACAGATAAGAGATGTGGGTTTTTGCTGTTGGATTTGTTGTGGTTGTTGTTGTTGAAGGTGATTCATGTGTGAAGAAGGAGGAGAGTGCAGTAGATGAATTGAACAGAAGAGGAATTGTGCAGTGAATGGACATGGTGCACAAAGCATAAAAGGCAGAAGAATAGACAATGCAAGTCATGTGTGTAGGAAGGCAGTGAGGCAGACAGAGCAACAAAATGCAACAAAATAGTTATGAGTCTGGTAAGCCATTGTTGAACATTATATCACTGTAATGAGTTTCAGTAGCAAATATTTATAAAACACGGTGGTAGGGAGGTGTTAGGGAGGATTGTTGTCCTCAAAGGTTCAAGTGGGTGCTTGAACTTAGGGAGTTGGTGCTTCCTTCTAGTTGGTGCTAGAGAAACCAGGGAGTTGGTGCTTCCCTCTAGTTGGTGCTAGAGAAATCAGGGAGTTGATGCTTCCTTCTAGTGGGTGCTAGAGAAAACAGAGAGTTGGTGCTCTCAACAAGTAGCATCTTGCAAAACTGAGGTTGTAGCCTCATTATGAGTCGGTGCTCATATGTATTATAATGTAAAGAATGTAACTATTACTTATCATATAAAGAAAAAGAGGTTTTTACCATGTATGGGTTTCCTCGGGAAATATCTGTCTCTGTGTTTCTCATATATGTGACTGATGTTGAATGTGCCATTGTTTATTTCCCTGCATTATTGTGATCATCATTGAGTTCCTTGTAAATATTTTAAAATAAGTATAATTGTTTAATCACGGGGACAACTGATTCACCCCCCCTCTCAATTGTCCAACAATTTGTATCAGAGTGGGTTCCTTTTATTCAAAGGTAGATCTGTAATCTTAAACATGACAAGTCATGAAGGGACTTCAGCCACTAAGCCTCCTCTGTTTGATGGAACAAATTTTTCCTTCTGGAATATTAGAATGAGAACATACTTAATGGCCTTAGGTGTTGATGTTTGGGATGTAGTAGAGACTGGATATACAAAGCCTGTTGTGCTAGACTCCAAGGACGATAAGTTAGAGTTTAGTTTTAATGCTAAGGGAATGAATGCTATCTTGAATGGACTTGCTGAAGCTGAGTTTGTAAAGGTGATGCATCTTGAAACTGCTAAAGCAATGTGGGATAAACTTATTAGCAGTTATGAAGAAAATGAGAAAGTAAAAGATGTCAAACTTCAAACATACAGATTGAAATTTGAACAACTAAAGATGAGTGAACATGAAACAATTAGCAAGTATTTTTTAAGAGTTGAGGAACTTGTAAATGCCATGAAGGGTCTTGGTGAGAATATTGAAGAACCATTTTTAGTTCAGAAGATTTTAAGATCTTTGTTTGATAAATTTAATTCAAAAGTCTCTGCAATAGAAGAACTAAGTGATCTTAAAACTCTGTCCATTGATCAACTCCTAGGAACTCTAATTGCATATGAAATGAGAATTAACAAAGATAAATCCAATACTAGAGAAGCATCTTTTAAAGTAGACAAGAATACTGATTCAGAATTAGATGATATTGAGGCAAAATTTGTGAGAAGGTTAAAGAAAGGATCAGAAAAATATCACGGGAAGTTGCCCTTCAAATGCTTTAACTATGGTAAGATAGGTCATTTTGCATCTAAGTGTCCCCATCAGAAAAATGACCAAAACTCTGATGATGAAAAGAAGTACAAATACAAGAAATATAATAAGAAGAAAATTTTGGTTGCAAATAATGACAATTCCTCATAAGACACCGATAGTGACTCTTCCTGGGAAGATAAGGCAAATGACTTCATGCTTATGGCCAAAGAGGATTATGATAATAAAATAATAGGCAGTGATGATCATGATGAAGAAGCTGTGGTTGATATGGAAGAAGAACTTATCAGTGCACTGGAAGAAATTGACAAATTCATAATTAAGAACAGAAAGCAAAAACAATTGCTGATACAGTTCAAGAAAGACAATAAACATCCTGATGAAGACTTTGCCCTGCTGAAAGTGAAATTAGAAGAGGCAAAGAAAATAGAAGACATACTAAAACAACAATTGTCAGAGAAGAAAGCCAATTGTGAATCCTTAGAAGAAGAGATAGTAAAAACCAGAAAATAAATGGAGAAGTTTAAAGGATTGTATCACCAAAATCTGCCAAGTATTAAATCCTCAGAAGGATTAACCTCCATTCTAAATCAGCAAAGAAATCCAAAGTTGAAAGCTGGATTGGGATATGAAGAAGGATCAAGTAGTGATCATCCAAGTAATACAGAACCCATCAAGTTTGTCAAATCCTCAAACATTGACAATAGTCACTCCGGAGAAACAAAGAAAGAAAATCAACCACCAAGAAGGAATGAAAGAAAAAGTACCAGAACCGAATTTGTAGATCAGAAAAATTATCGACATGAAAGAAATCGACCTCCTCAAAGAACATAGATTTTTTCAAGGTACAAAGGTTTTTTCTATGGTAATTGTTGTTTCTACTCTAATTTTGGTGCACAAAGCTATAAACTGTTCTTTAAGATTTAGATATGAACAATCAAGATATTCAACAAATAACTATATTCCACAACAAAGATTGAGATAGCCAAGAAACAAACAATCACAGACCATAAATCATGTGATGACTAGGAGAAGGACACAGGTGAAACACAACAACAGCTATGAGCATAACAATCGTTATGATCTATTATTTAGTGAACCAGAATGTTACAACTGTCATAATTATGGACATAAAGCTGCAGACTGTCGCTTAAGGAATTACAATCCAGACTTGATCCCCACTGCTGAAAATGTCAAGGTTTGGAAGAAAAAAATAGATGACAGGTGTGGACTAGTATTATCAGCCCAAAAACAAAAGAATCCCTAGCATATTGACAGTGGATGTTCCAAACATATGACTGGAGACAAAAGTAAGTGTCTAACTTTAAGTGAAAACAAATAAGGGAATGTAACTTTTGGAAATGATGCACCAGGAAAAATAAAGGGTAAAGGAATGGTAAGCCTAAGTAATGGAAAAGGAAAAGCTCAAGATGTGTTGCTTGTAGATGGTCTGAAACATAATCTACTAAGTGTCAGTCAAGTTTTTGACAAAGGATGTGAAGTTTTTTTTACCTCTAAAGAATGTAAAATAAAGGCTTTGAGTTCATGACAACTGATTGCAAAAGGGATAAGAACAGAAAATAATGTCTATGTGTTAAAAGAAGAAAAAGAAGAATGTCACTGAAGCAAGTATGATGAATGTTGGATGTGGCATAGGAGACTTGGACACCTAAATTTTGATCATATAATCAAGCTCAGAAACAATGGGGCAATAAATGATCTTCCAAAGATATCAAAGCCATACGACTCTATTTGTAAACCCTGCCAGATAGGAAAGCTTACTCGCACTTAGTTCAAATATAAAAACTTTCCCTCAATAGAAAAACCTCTCTAGTTAGTACATATGGATTTATGTGGACCATCAAGAAAAGAAGGTACAGGAAAATAAAACTATTTTATGTTGATTATTGATGATTATTCTAGACTAACATGGGTTGCCTTTTTAAAAGAAAAATCTGAAGCATTTGAAAAATTCAAAGTGTTTAAGGCTCTGACTGGGAATCAAACAGGAATAAGATTAAAGGCAGTAAGGTCTGATAGAGGAGGAGAGTTTAGTTCATGTAACTTCAAAGATTTCTGTGATAAACATGGGATCAAAAGAGAGTACACAATTCCAAGGACTCCACAACAAAATGGAGTTGGTGAAAGGCAGAATAGATCAGTACAACAAATGGCAAGAACAATGATGAATGAAAGGAACATACCTCAGACTTATTGGGTGGAAGCAATTCATACAGTTGTTCATATCCTTAACAAAGCTCATCTCAGGCCACACAGTGACAAGACCCCTTATGTATGAACTATGGTTTGGAAGACTTGCTTCAATCAAGCATTTTAAAGTTTTTGGGAGTAAATGTTATATCAAGAACGATGATGAAAATATTGGCAAATATGATGACCGGGATGATGAAGGTATCTTTTTGGGTTATGCTACAAATAGTAAAGGGAACAGATTCTACAATAAGAGATTGCACAAAATAGTTGATTGTATAGACATAAAAGTTGATGAAGAAATTCCAGTCAGAAATGTAAGCAGTGTTGAACCAAGAACAAAAGATATAGTTGAAGATGAAGATGAACAGGTCCAAGGATCAGAAAGGGAAGAATCTGAATCAGATGAAGATACGAATACTCAGACTGACACAAATCAGCAGAAAGAAGCAAAATCATCTCTCAGAATTATTAGAAAGAATCATCCTAAAAATCAGATAATTGGAGATATAAATAAAGGAGTTCAGACAAGAAGGAAATTGATTAAAGACTCAGAACAATCTCATGTTCCTTTTTATCTATGACTAAACCTAAAATTTTTGAGGAAGCTAGCCAGGATGATGATTGGATTAGAGCAATGAATGAAGAGCTTGATCAGATTGAGAAGAAAAATACTTGGGAGCTTGTCCCTAGACCTGAAGATAAAAATGTAATAGGTTCCAAATGGGTGTTCAAGAATAAAATGAATGAAAAAGAACAAGTTGTTAGAAATAAAGCCAGATTGATCTGTAAAGGGTATGCACAAGTTGAAGGTCAGGACTTTGATGAAACTTTTGCACCAGTGGGAAGATTGGAAGCTATCAGAATGTTTCTTGCTTATTCATGTCATAAGAACTTTAAAGTTTACCAAATGGAAGTTAAGTCATCATTTCTTAATGGAGATCTAGAGGAAGAAGTATGTATGGAGCAACCTGAAGGATTCTCATTGACAGATAATCCTAATTATGTTTGTAAGCTAAAGAAGGCCTTATACGGACTAAAACAAGCACCACGAGCTTGGTATTATAGACTGGACAATTTTTTACAAGAAAAAGGGTTCAAGAAAGGTACTGTTGACAAAAACCTTTACATTAAGTCTGAAGGTGATAATTTACTAGTTGTTTTGGTTTATGTAGATGATATTATTTTTGGTTGTACTAATGAATCATCTGTCCAGTGGTTTGCTAAATCTATGCAAACAGAATTTGAGATGTCCATGATAGGAGAACTGTCATATTTTTTTAGCTTACAAGTAAAACAGAGTTCTGCAGGAATTTTTATATCTCAAGAAAAATACTTGAAAGAGATGTTGAAGAAATTTCACATGGAGGACTCCTCTCATGTTAGTACACCCATGGTGGTTGCAAGCTTAGTAAAGATGACATTTCACTCGATGTTGATCAAAGGACATAACGATCAATGATAGGAAGTCTTCTGTACATCACAACATCCCGTCCTGATATAATGCAAGCTGTTGGAATGGTAGGTCGTTATCAGTCTTCTCCTAAACAAATTCATTTGGTAGCTGTCAAAAGGATATTCAAATGCTTGAAGGGAACAATGACTTATGGTCTGTGTTATCCCAGAAGTCAGAATTTTCAGTTAACTGCTTATTCAGATGCAGATTGGGCAAATTGTGTAGATGAAAGAAAGAGCACCAGTGGAGGTGCCTTCTTCCTAGGAGACTCGTTGGTAGCATGGATTAGTAAGAAACAAGGGTCTATTTCCTTATGAACTATAGAAGCATAGTACATTGCTGCTTCTACTTGTTGTACTCAGATCTTGTGGATGATTCAAACTCTTGCAGATTTGAAGGTAAACTATACTGATCCGATTACAATTCACTATGATAACACTAGTGCCATCAGTGTCTCCAAGAATCATGTTCTTCATTCCAAAACTAAGCATATCCCAATAAAATACCATTTTCTTAGAGAACAAGTCATAAACAGAGTTGTTCAGTTGAATTATATCCCTTCAACAGAACAAATAGCAGACATATTTACTAAACCCCTAGCCAAAACACCATTTGATTATCTCCGATAGAAGTTGGGTGTCATCCCATCTGACATCTAAGCAAGTTCATCCTATTAGGGGGAGTTTTGTATTGATTGATTGAATATCTGATACCTCCTAAAAATACTACAACAACTCAGGGGGAGCATGTTCTCTTTGACATTGATGTCAAAGGGGGAGAAAAGAATTTGGGTGCCTTAGTTGCCATCAACACCAAAGGGGGAGATTGTTGGTAAATATTTAACAGGAAGCATATGCTCGTCATTGATGGCAAGTACATCAGTGAATATGGCATGAGTACAAGAAGAAGTATCAGAAGTATTTTAGGAAGATGTTGTAGTGCAAGCTTGATAAGTTTAGAAGAGATAGTGCAGAGGATTGTTGGCAGGTTTAACAGGCAAAGTGAGCTTGTCATTGATGGAAATAACAATGATGACAAAGATTAGCATGATCAACAGCACAGTGATAATGGAAGAAGAGGAGCATCAGTGATCGTTGGACCCCATCCCGAATCCCCGATGACCGTCAGATATGAATTCAGACAAGAAGAACGCGCAGAAGAGGAGGACAGATCTTAGGCGTCAGATCTGAGCGTAAGATCCGACCATCATTGGATCAGGGAAAACCTGCACATTCATTAAAGAGAAAGAAGAGACGAAATGAGAAATTTCAAAATATGTTGGTCTGACTCCATTTTGGAGTTTCGTAGATCGGGACTTGAAGGCTTGAGACCCTTCATCATAAGAAGGCGAAATCGCGAAGTGCCAAAATTGCGAAGTGCCGAAATCACGAAATGCAAAATGTCGAAATGATCCTAGCCATTAGATCAAGGTGTGATCTAGGTCGTCAGATCTAGGAGGTGAATATGGCAGATCACGTAAGAAAGGATAGTTGTGGACCATTGGATCAAGAGGACGCATGGCGAAAAATCAAAGCACCACAAAGACTCCATTTCAGAGTTTCGCAGATCGGGAAATCCAAAGGAAAGAGGTTCAAACTCGCGATATGCGAGATCAAAAAAAGATCTTGACCGTCATATCACCAAGGATTCTGGATCGTTGATCTAAGCTCCATCTCGGAGCTTCTCCTATCGCGACTTGGAGTGATGAGAACATCCATCACAGGAATTGTGAGATGTGAATTCACGATAATATCTGGACCGTCAATTCACCAAGAACGTAGACCGTCGATCTGAGCTCCATCTCGGAGTTTCGCCTATCACGACTTGGAGTGATGAGAACCTCCATCTAAGGAACAACGAGATGCGAGATCGTGAAAAGATCTAGACTGTTGATTCATCGAGATCGTGGAACATCGATCAGGGTCGATGAAGATCATGAGTTCAAAGCGCCTTTTAGCGTAGCCTGTGGTCACCACGTGTGGTCACATAAAGGAAGGACCTAGTGCAGATGAGCTCCACCTCAGAATTTTGGGGATCGCATCTAGGAGTGTCGAGACACTGGATCATACAAATGACAAAATACCAAAAAGGTGAATTGTCGTTGTAACCGGTGGTCACCGCCTATGGTCATGTAGAGGAGGGAGCTAGAGTAGCCAACCTCCTGTTCGGAGCTCGTGACATGGAGAGTCAAGATGTCTCATCGCAGAATCTCCAAATTACGAAAGTGTGAAATGGGTAAATAACGACAATACCCTTCAGAGTTAATCCAACGGTGCAGGTGAATTTGAGCATAATCGAAGGGCTAATCTTGGTCCCCACAGTGTAACTTCTAGAAACCATTGATGGTTTCTGCCAGAGGATCTGAAGAGTCTCTGAGAATATTTCAATGGGATGAACATAGGTCATAGGGGAGATTGATAACTAGAAGAGGGTTGGAGCCTGTAGCTGAAACAGAGAGGGTGAGCTCGACTGTAACAGAGAAGACGAAGAGTCTCAACTGCCAGAGAGAAAAAGGAATCTCGGCATAACACCCAATGATGCTAGACACATGGTGGGAACCACCAGAGAAGCTAAAGAGTTGCGATGATCAGGTAGAGCACTCGAGAGGTGGAGGATATCGACACGGTGTGAGTATGCAGAGGTATTGCACGCATTGCATGCACAAGGTGCATAGAAGCTATAAGTACACGGTACAGAGAAGAGATGTGGGTTGTTGTTGTTGGAGTTGTTGTGGTTGCTGTTGTTGAAGGTGATTCATGTGTGAAGAAGGAGGAGAGTGCAGCAGCTGAATTGAACAGAAGAGGAACTGTGCAGTGAATGGACATGGTGCATAGAGCATAAAAGGCAAAAGAACAGACAACGCAAGTCATGTGTGCAAGAAGGCAGTGAGGTAGATAGATCAATGTAATGCAACAGAACAATGATGAGTCTGGTAAGCCATTGTTGAACATTATATCACTGTAATGAGTTTAAGTAGCAAAGATTTATAAAACAGGGTGGTAGGGAGGTGTTAGGGAGAAATGTTGTCCTCAGAGGTTCAAGTGGGTGCTTGAACTTAGGGCGTTGGTGCTTCCTTCTAGTTGGTGCTAGAGAAACCAAGGAGTTGGTGCTTCCCTCTAGTTGGTGCTAGAGAAACCAAGGAGTTGGTGCTTCCTTCTAGTGGGTGCTAGAGAAAATAGAGAGTTGGTGCTCTCAACAAGTAGCAGCTTGCAAAACTAAGGTTGTAGCCTCATTATGAGTCGGTGCTCATATGTATGATAATGTAAAGAATGTAACTATTACTTATCATATAAGGAAAAAGAGGTTTTTACCTTTTATGTGTTTCCTCGAGAAATATCTGTCTCTGTGTTTCTCATATATGTGATTGATGCTGAATGTGCCATTGTTTATTTCCCTGCATTATTGTGATCATCATTGAGTGTCTTGTAAAGATTTTAAAAGAAGTATAAATGTTTAAGCACGGGGACAATTGATTCACCCCCCCTCTCAATTGTCCAACAGGTTGATGGTTATGTCAAGTCCCCATAATATTGGCAAGTTTTCCAAACTTACTTACACTCTTCCATGCCATTATGACCCATATCATGACAAGATTGCAGAATGGTTGGAGGATTCATACATCAAGAAGTTTCAAAAAAATGGTAAGGTCGTGCTTGTTGTGTTTTTAAAAGAATATATAGGAGGTAAGCATGACATATTTATTTTGTATCTACAAATACTACATTCTTTTATTCTGATTTTAGATTGTCTATGCCTTGCAGGATTGAAGATGCTCTTGTGGCTGCACTTGAAATATGATTTTACTTAGCGTTTTGATCTATTTAGTACTTTAGAGTAGGTTTAGGAGTAGGTTTCCTTTAGTTTTATTTCTCATTGTTTTTCTTTGTAATAATGCAGTTATGAACACAAGTGGGCACACCAAGAGAACCATAATATGAATGTTGTCAGGGAAGTCCTCTTTAAATCTTTTTCTCTCTGCTTTTCGTTGAATATTTCTTTTCAAAAACGCAGTATCATCATGAAAATTTTAAATGGAAAGTAAAGAGATAAGTAAATTTGAACTATCAATTCAACCCTGACCCAAGGTGCCACGAGTAGGACTGCACTCACATTAGTAAGGATTTTTCTATTTTCTTTTAGTCTCTTTTATTTTTAATAATAATGCTTCATCAAAGTAACATCTTATGCATCACTATCTTAAGAAAATAACTTGCTTTCACATGAGATTTTATATGATTTATTTCTTCCTTTATTTTATAGTGGGATGCTAGTAGATCCTAAATATCAGGTTTATCTTTGGCCAAAATTGTTTCTAAAAGTGTGTTTTTGCTATTTTGATTTTGTTTGTTTTGATATACTTCTGACTTTGAATCCCATTAATAAAATATGATTCAGTTTGTTGTTGTTGTGTGTGTGTGTGTTTTTCTTTGATTGAACTTTCTTCTTGTCTGTCTTTTTGAATAATTATATCTCTAATCAAAGATCGATTATTGAAGGAAGCATTCATTTCAAGAATTATTTTTTTTGAAAGCAATTTGAAACAGTTCAAACAGTTTCTGATGTTAAGGTTCAACTCAGATATTTGATTTGTAAGTCAGTTGAGTACTATGAAATCCTAAATGGTCTTTGTCAGAGTATTACCCCTGAAATGTGTCAAGATATTTGAGAATTACGATTATCCTTAAACTTTTTACATCGTCCATATTCTTAAGGAATCACTTTTAAGTGCTTCCCCATTCTCTAGATGATTTCTTAAATGAAATATAAAATCTCTTAACCATGATAAAACTTCCATTTTTGAAAGAAAAAAAAAAAAAAATGATCAATTGTTCACATGTATTGCAATTAACCTGTAGTATCACCCCGCTCTCTTTGTCATCAATAAATCTATAATTGTATTATTATTTAAAAGCGGCATAAGAGGGTTGGACGAACTTAAGTGTGGGAAGTGTGTGTAAACCCGTCGAGGTACTGAATAGGCTCGGTGGTAGTGGGTAAATGCACACATGATACCAAGACAACTTCGTCGAGGTATTGAACAGGCCTGCTGGCAACGAAGTAATGTCGGGTCAAGGGGTAGTAGGTATATGTTTTTAAGTTAACTTTTATGGAAGTATACATCATGTGGATACAACTATTGGATGGGATTAAAGCATTTAAGTGGGTTAAATGACACCCCTGCCGAGGCTATGGACGCCTACTGACAACAATGGCTCTGTCAATGGTATTGAAGTCCTTTTATAAACATCGTGACTCTTTTATTAAAAAAACAACTTTAGGTTATTATCCTCTATAAAAGCATTCTTTTCTTCTTTTATGATATTTTTCTATAAATCTGAGCTAGTCTCAACATTGCGTAATATTAAAGTGTATTTGTTTCAAAACAACTTAAAATTATGTCCAAGTCTTACTCTTCTTCCTTATGATAAACGTTTAATAGGTCAGATATAACTGCTTCACCTAGTAAGTCGCCATTTGTTGGGCCCCAACAACCCCCTTCTTTTTCTTTAATCAAAATCTAGGGTCCCTCAAAATTTTACTTGGATTCTTAGTTTGTTTCCCTTTGACTTGATTGGATTGGTATTGGTTTGATTTGTTTCAATGTTGGTTTGATTTTATATTCTTTTCTTTTGCTTGGTTTGAATTTCATGAAATTTAAATTCCATTTCGTTTTGATTTCTACAGAGTTTTAATGTTGATGGGCAAGCTTCATAATTTGGGAGTTTTTATTACGACACATATTTTCTATGAAATTCGTTCACATTTGATCAAATTTGAATGAGGGAGATATGAACATAGAAATCTTAATTTAAACGAAAACCTTAATTTTTATCAACTTTTACTTTCATTTAAATTATGATTATGTTTTCGTCTTTTGCTCATTAACAATCATTTTCACAAAATCATTTGGTAGGTTTAATTAATTAAATTATTTTGTTAGTTTGCATCTCATTTCAAAATGAAAATAAAATAATAATAATAAAAAGAATTATCTATCATTTGTTTGATTTTGTGAAAACCCAAAATTAATATTTTTCTCCTCTCCATCAACTTGAAGCTTCTAGAATTTTTAGATCATATTTGAAAGAAAAATATAAACAATGTTTGTTTAGAACTTATAGTTGGTTTAAATTCATTTTAATTTTATTGTTCTAGATTTTGTTTTATTCACAATTTTTAGGTTATTAATTTAGGTTTCTTTTTGTTTCACAGGTTTCTATTATGAGTTATTTGGTACAGATCTGATCATGGCTTGATTTTATTATCTAAATACGTTCAAGATGATTGATCCAAAATTAATATTGGATTGCTGCAAATAAATTTATGAGCAACAACAGATAAAATTTGGAAATGCGTCAAGAACAGACATACGATTTTGCAGGACTGATTCCAACCAAACCGTGAGGAATATGAAGAAACGGTTGAAAACCCATCTCTAAAATGGACCCATTTAGCGTACGTGTGGGAATTTTCCCAAACAAATTCATGATTTGATAGATATGTGTGTCTCTTTACAAGGAAAATTTCAAGTGGAAGAAATTATTAGTGATGCCCAGACTATTTATTCATGGTATAAATATATGAGAAAGTTCAGAGCCAGGAGATCCAATAAATTGAGAGGAGGAATGTTATCCTTTCTCTTTTGTATATTATTTCTTTTGTAAACTTTTTTCTTTTCAAATGGAGTAACAGATGGTTCAAAGAAGAATATGGAATTTCCAGTTGTTTAATGGATTTTGTCCTGTGTGATTAAGATGATTTTATTTTCATTATAATATCTTCATATTCTTTGAATAATTGATTATACATTGATTTAAATTAGCTTTAGTCTATTTTATCAATACATGGTTAATTGTTATCATTTATATTAATTTTTTTAATCTTTAAGAGTCTATTATCCAAAAAACATCCTCCTGGACCATATGATGAACATATTTTGTTGAAACTATATGAGAAAGCAGTTTACTCTTTGGCTTTCGTCCTGTGTAGACTTTGCAGTGTCTTTTAATTGTCTTCTCATGTAATTTCTTGATGTGAAATGTTATCTGTGTCGAATTAGCTTTAGTCAGTTCTACACATAATATTTTATATCATGCTTTTATTTATGTTGTTCATTATCTTTTTGTTTAGTTTATATCTATGAATGATCATCTATTCAAGTATTTTGAGTTTACATATGATGCTAGATAGCTGGTAACACCATTCCTGAGAATTGAAATTTCTTTCATTTTCAGTTATTGGACATTTCAAGGTCACACAATATATAATTATTTGTCTTTCCGTCGTTATAAACTCGCTCCAGAATATGAAACACTTCCTTGAATTTCTTCAGGAAGTATTATGCTTTCTTTTGTCATAGGTTTATAGTTGACACATGTTAAGAGGAGCTCATACAAATACATAAAGATGAATTTAGCTTAGTACTACTGAGGGAGAGGTTAGTAGGTTCATTGCTTTCTTTTATTCAGATTTGTTTATATATGAATGAGACGATGATTGCATTAATTAGATTTGACTGTTTTTGTGTCATTGTTTCAATCGTATTCATTTAGTATTTATTTCTTTAAAATATTTAAAACATCAAAAGAGTATTGTTCATATCTTGTTCATAAACTTAATTAAACAATCCCTTTCACAAGATTTTATTTTAAACCTTGTAAACTTGTTCATAATCATTGTATATTAACGCTATTAGATAAACATTTGTAATTAGTGTATTGATTTTTGAAGTTATAGCTTTAGAGTAGTTTATTTCCTTTCATTGTTTTTGGACCCTAGTTGGCTAACAGAGCCATTAAACCCATCGGGTCATTTCATTCCAAACGGCTTGGGTTATTTAGACAACCCCAATCTAGATTTGACCTTCTAGTTGACAGTGTGTCACTTATGCCCGTCAACAGCCACTACTATCTGAAATGCAACATGGCGAGGAAGATGAGGTTTTAAGTCAGTTGGATTGAAAACAATCACTCCTAGGTTACACGTCTCTGTCGTTCCCAAGGTGGACAACGGAGCCTTTCTATGTGAGGGGAAACTCTGGAGGACTTCCAGAGCAGACATTGCGCAAGGGGTTTGTGCCAGATCCTCCACAACGGAGTAGTTCTACGCAGACCTCGCATTTGGATTATGGGAAGCCTTCTTAAACGCACCTTTAGGGATGTGAGTCATTGTTTCTCCCATCAGATTCTCAATTTGGAGAGGAGTGGATGGGTTAGTGGCTTCTTTTCCATTCTCTACATATTTCGACGTTTCGTAGTTTCAAGCCTTGGTCGATAAATGAGCATCGACATTCATCATGTAAATGTTCTTAGCTGAGGTGTTAGTGGTAGGTGTGGGGGGACCTTGACTGCCCCCTTCCACGCTCGTTGATGCCGAAGCCTAAGCCATATTTTTCCCTTGTGGAAAAGGGTTCATCAACAAAACAGGTTGTTGTTTCACTAATAGCTTATGGGCTTCTGCAAGCCGAGGGCACAGGTGAGTCGGTTGGTCTTCCATGTAGAGATTACACAGATACTTCAACTTCTTCTCTTTTTTTCCCCTACCAGCATTGTTGGTAGCCTTTTTATCCCTTTTACCCTTCTTATTTCCTTGTTTCTTCTTTCCTTCGGGTTGCTGGTTAGCCTTTGGATTCATTGAATGCACAATGTGTACATCCGACGTCAGGGTAGGGGGAACAACCAAACTTGGGGTCTGGTTGGCCACAACCTATTGTATCGATTATTGTTGCAACTGATTTGACAACATATCCATGGAATTTCTTTTTGTTGAGACCACTATGCCATCAATGTGGGGCCTATACTTCTGTTTGGCCTTATCGAGAGTAGACTGTGGCGCATCTAGTAAAATCTCATATATCATGCCAGACTGAGAGTAAATCAATTCTAGTTGTTGGGCTCTCATAATAGCCTCCTCTTCTGAAAACACTTTGGAATTCACTACATCTTTGGATATGCAGGGAACTAAAGACATCAAGAACCACTCAAGCAAGAAAGCAGGAGGGACCATAACCTTAATCAAGCTATTTCTACATCGCCATTCTTGGATATGATCAGAGATGTGATCAGCCTTGGTTTGCTCAAAGTTGGCCAACAATTCGATGTCGGCATCGTATCTCATAGGTAATTGGAAATGGTTCAAGAAGAACATCTCCAAGTCATTAAAGTAAGAGTACCTCGAGCCATCGAGCTCAATATACCACTTTGCAACACCCCCTATAAGAGTGCATTGAAAAAGGCACAACTGGACAAAGTCATCCTTCAACGAGTTTGACGAGCACCACAAGTGAAAGGTAGTCACATGATCACCTGGATATTTTCCATGCTTGCCTTCAAATTTCAGAATATCCAAAGGAAACTTGGTCGGCATGGGGAGGGGGCAATGTGGATCGTGATAGATTGGGTCATTCATTAATCTCGACAAGTCTGGAAAATGCAGGGTTTCCAGAAAGGGTAATTTTGGTTGTGAATTATTTACAGGAAAAGAGGGCCCTAGATTTTGACTAGCACCAGGTTGCCAGGGAAAATTTGGACTGTTGGACATGGTTTTGGTAGAAATCGTGGCCTTTAACAGCAAATGGAAACTGCATCTATTGAGGCGTCATCGACTAACTCCTGAAATTGGATGACATAGCTTGCATAGGGATTGCTCCCTGTGTTGTGTTCCAAGGTCCTTGGTAGGGGTTTCCCCCAACCGATCTGGCGGGAATAGGTAAGGAGCCTTGCCCAGGGTTCCATTGTGTATGGAAGAGGTTACCCTTCAATAAAATCCCTTGGAAAGGAAAAGATCCCTGCCAACGATTCCAAAGACCCTGTGTGGAGTATACTCTAGTTGTCGCTCCCTGTGAAGGAATGGTACCTTGCACCAGGTTTTCTTGACCGAAACTGGGGTTGCTGCTAGTCAAGAAAGAAGCTGACGAAAAAGCGTTGTTCCCAAATGCATCGAATAAAGAGAATGACATAGATCCCATCGACATCGTATAAGAAAAAGGTCCCAAAATATTTCCACCAAACAAGCTGTAATTAGCATTAGGCCCGACTAGTTGTTGAAAAGCGCCATCAAGCGAAGGGGACGAAGGAGGTATATGAACCCCACCGTAGGGAATAGCATTAAAATGGGCAGTAGTGCCCATGACTAATCATTGCAAGGGATCGTTAGAGCTACCTTCCCGCAGACCCATGGTCTATAAGGTAGAATAAGTAAGAACCGAGTTTGTATCAAAGTTGGGCATCCCATATCAGAAAGGAGTTCCAGTTGCATTCTAATTAAACGAAATAGTGGTTGAACCCATTAAAGGTATCGGACCGCTGCCCGAAGTCATTGGAGTCGGGACTACTGAGGTCCTAACTGGCGAAGGTGGGGGAGGAGGTATGATGCCTCCTCCATTCGTAGCCATAACCGAAGTATGAGGACTCCTGGACAAAGTAGTAGTATTCGCTTCCATTTCCGCTTGTAGAACTAACTGGCGCTCATAAGAGGTCACCTCAGAAGGTATAATATAAATTAAAAGTGGCACCGACAAATTGATAATCAGAGGATTGGTTGGCCTGATACCTTCTGTCTCAAGGTCAGAAACGATGGATTCTTCTGGTTCTAGAAAGTCTCCCCTCGGGGCAGGATCGAGAACAATTTCATGTGGCCCGATCGCTTCAAATGATCCTTCTTGATGAATTATTCACCTCAACGGTGGGAGAGGTGGCTCCAAGGTAACCAACGACAAGCCTTGAATCCTTCACGACCGATAGAGCTTTTGATTTTCCACTTTGTGAAATGATCAAATGACATAGTAAGTCTTGACTAGCGTAGAACACCAAGCACACACTAGAATATTCCTAAAGATAATCAATTAGTCGACTAACTAGTGGGATATATGGTTACACCAATTGACACTAGAGAAACTAACCGATGTAAGTGCAACTCGAACACAGAATCACCCTCTAGGTATACTCTGTGAAGCGTGATCCGATGCCCACCCTAGGTACCATGGTATACCCATGCAATCACCACTGTAAGTCTGTAAAATATGGGCAACTAGGTTTCCAACTCATAGTTAGTCACTAGGAGAGTACAGTCGACAGTCGGGTAGATTGTAATGAGAAGGATAACAAGTCTGAAGCTCTTCAAGGGTATCGAAAGCGATTGGTCCAGAAGACAAGTGAGGATATCGAATGGATTCGAGGTCCACGAAGCTCCGTAGGAAAATTCTATTGGTATTGTTCTTGGGAAAATCCCTCAATATACAATCCTCACTACGTTTAGTCCAACTTTGGAGGGGTTATATCCTCTGCCTTTCCTCATGCGGCCTCGTGTTTATCCCCTATGTTAGAGGGGGGTCCCGAATAACTCTTATGACACTGGACTTAAAACACTCCCTATCTTAGACTTCAATATTTTATTTAAAGTGGCCTTGAAGAGTTTCCTCTTCACACCTAATTCAAGGCCCTAAAACCCTAAACTAGTCGATGAACCCTACAAATAGAAAGTCTAGTAAATTTTAGATTAAGCGTTAATTTTAAGGCTTGATTTACGGAAAAGGTGTTGTAGTGAAGCTGATGGTGTTATGAAGAGAAGAAAGAGTAAGAGAGATTTTTATCACCTAAAAGGAAAAAATACTTCGAAATTATCAATCTCTTTGTAAAATTCAACTTTTCTAAACAATATTTCAAGATCTTGTCAATGAAGAAATCCTAAAACTTGCTTTCGTTTGAATAAACAAAACTACTTGTATTTCAAGAAATCGAAAATAACTTTGAAATGAAGAATCTTTTTCTTCTTTTGCAAATAACAACCTTGACTACATTACCAAACTAAATGAAAGAAAATAAAATCTTTTTTTATTTTTCAAACTTCTTTAACAAGAAAAAACTAAAGTACATTTTTTTTTGTTTTTTCAAAGCAAGAAACAAGAATAAAGAGAAAACTAAAAACAATATTGATAAAGACCCCAAACTGTTATAGCAAGATTTTCCTGACCTTATGCAAATTTGCTCAGAAGGCCTTGTTCCATTTCCCTATGCAGACTTCAAGTCCCTTTTTGCAAATCCTAGAGATAAAAAAATTATTTTTCCACATATACGTTCCCTAATAGCTATACAACATGTGTATATGCAGGTTGCACCACTACAACCTGCGTACATCGGGTTTTGTGCTCAAAATTAAAAAAAAAATTGTTGGGTTTCCATGTTACATCACAAGATCCATGATCCTTGACCTTCCATATACTGGAAACGTTCTGACTCGGCCCTTCAGTTTCACTTGAAGGCTATAAATGGGTCAAATTTGAGCTATGGAAGAGGAGAAGAATTCAACTTTGAGAGAAAAGTTACTCTGGAGAAATTATCACTTCATATTGAGTCTGCATCCCTTTATACTTTTAAGTCTGAACACATTGTTCATCCCCTAAGCTCTTCCATAATTGATTGAGAACCTTATTGTCTCTCTTATATGAGCTTGCCTTTGGTGGAGGCCTAGCTAGAAGGGACTTAGTTTCTTGGTTCCGAACCATGCCGACATGGAAGTTTGTAATTCATTCACTTCTGATGATTACATTTTAATAGAAATACTCTTTTCTCGTCCAATTAATGTCTTGAAAATATTTGAATTGTTATTCCATGGGCATATTTGTTATGAATATTGATGGATTATGCTATTGAATGTGATAAGTCCATATATTATCACCATATGCTCGTGTTTCTTGGTTACTAAGGACAAGTTGCAGGTCTATTACTTTGAGTCAAGTGATAAATGGTGGACTTCATCGAACATCTGGATGAGGTAGGCCTTTTATCTTGTCTTGATAGAATATTTGCTTATATAGCATATCTGATATTAGAGTTGATTTCTACATTCATTTCCGTCTGTTGTGGTTTACCCCTAGCCATAGAGAGGTTTTCCTCGTAACAAAATTGGATGCCATACTGGGGATAGAATCTTCTTTTCGGGGTTTGGAGTGTTTTTCTCGTTGGATTGCTCTCATTTATATTGAGTTTCTTGTCATCTAATTGCTTGACATTATCTGTTCATTCTAGGTCTGAGTTTTTTAGATTTCTCCTTAGCCTGGTTGTGTTTTAACACATATACATGAGTTTTTACATGACAGTCATGTACATACGCGGGCTGTCCTTTTGCAAGAAGCATATATACACACTTTTCTCTTGAACAATGTACATCATGATTTTATTCTTGGTTGTTGGGTTTGATGTTTGATGGGTAAGTTCTGATGGTTGCTCAGTCTTCTTAGGTCTCTGTTATGACTGTTAAGTGTCTGTGGAATGATAGGAAACCTTTCTTTGGTTGAATTTTTGGGTGGTGCCTTTCTCATCATCCTTTTCATTTGATTGTCCTTGCATCTTGGGATAGGTGTTTGCTTATTGATATCCTAGTTGGTTTGTCTTTGTTTACATACAATAGAATTTTTATATCAAGCTGTTGTTCAGTTCTTTCATTTTCATTCTTTTACATTGAAAATACAAAAATATTAAGAATTTTGCATTGATGGAATTTGATCTTTTAGGTCCTTATCATTGATCTTAGTACATGTATAGAAAGATTTCATCTTATTGGGAATTGCGTAACTAAATTGAAAATTGCATTTTGAAAAGCTTATCATTTATTGGGGATTGAAGTTAGGACTCTGCATTGTATTCATATTCATTTATTTTACTTGTTGATTCATAACATCATTAGTTTTTATGACCGCACCTTTTTTGAATAAGAAAGGCCACTAAAAGCAACGTTGATAATTTAAAATTGATTAGAAACAATTTTATTTTCTATGGTGCATAAACTAGCTTAGGATTTAGAGCCCTGGAATAGGATTTTGTGAGTAAAATTCTCCAAGGCTATTAAATCAACATATGTGTCTGACTAAGGGAGTGGAGAAATCCATTGTATAATTGGTGACATCAGGAGGCTTCGCTTACACTGAAGTTAAGCAAGAGGTCATGTGAGGTTGGTTGAGGGGATATCCCCCCAATACCTTCTTAGCATCAGATATATTTATGGGGATCTATTTACATATGGGGATCTTGCTAGTACCTTTACCTCTGCGAGAGACGCTGCTTTCAAAGTTTCAGGATTTGTTACCCTGCCGATATGGTGGACCTGACTTACGATTGTTTTCCTGTGCATTGGTTATATCGTGTTTTCTTAGTTGCTTGACATAGGTACCACATAGGTTACTTGCAGGGGTTATTCTGTAGGTACCCTGGATCAGATAAGGGTTGGACAACACACAACCTTTATGGAGGATTACCTCTTCAGGGGGATCTGACCGACTGGTTGTTAAGCCCACAAGGGCCCTTATAACTAATTATGATACCTCTGATCTTTAGCAAGGAGTCTCAGGCCCCTCTTGGGCAATGCATACCTACTTTAGGGAGGGAGGCCCCTTTCAACCACTTGATCTTATTTGTGTGCATATTGGCATTTTTTACTTTACTTTGGTGTGCTATTTGATTATTAGTTGGCCTTAAATTTTTGTTTTGAGTTGTGAGTTTTCATTGTTATGGTTAGTGGAGCCCCCATGACTCCCTCAGTTGGTGTTACCCATCCCATGGTTTTTTATCATTCCATGGGGATATATCCTTTTGTATTTATGAGTGGCACGCCGAATCATGATACTCAGCCAATACCTTGGGCATCTAATCATTTTCCTCATGGTATGCCAGACATGTCTTCACACTTTCCATCCTCTATCTCGTCTCCTTATGTGAATCCTAGTTTTGGGTCTGGGAGCATGATGCCTCCATGTTCTCCCTTTTCATTTGGTGGGAGTCATATCGATCAAACAACTCTTATGGTAGGAGTTTGGAATACTCCTTCCTATGGATCCACCTTTCCAAGAGAAAGTGCTCAAATGGGGAGTCATTTTACTTATTACACTATGTCCATCTATCCTTCTTCCACTATGCCAGTTCCTACGAATGATTTTCCCATGAAAGACCTCCATCTGTCTTCTGGTATTTCATCCAAGGGGAGACAGTTTTATAGTATGGGAAACCCCCTTGATGAAGTTCCTTTGTCTGTGGACAACATATATCCTCACATGAGTAACCCTTGTCATGTCAATTTCTCTTAGCAAGCAGATTCTTAGGTGTCGATGCCCTTACAACCCTTTATGAATCAGTATGGAGAAGGATACTATCCTATCAGATACGGCCATGGTGTATACCAGAACCCTTCTTGGCCCGCAATTTCTCAAAACCAGTCTTTCCTGGAACCTTGGTCTCAAATTTTGCAACCAATCACTGCCACAAGTCCAGTCACTGCAAGTCATACTGGCATTATATCACCAACCTCTGCTAGTCATGTTGGAGATTGGTCGACAACCTCTGCAAGTCATGTTGAAGAGCAACAACTAGCCACTCCATATCATGCTGGGGGAAGAAATGTAGTCACTTCTAGTCACACTGCACATTCATCACCAATCTCTGCTACTCATGCTGGGGATTCATTACCAACCTCTGCTAGTAATGTTGGATATTGGTCAACAACCTCTACAAGTCATGTTGAATACCAACAACTAGTCATTGCATGTCATGCTTGGGGCACAAGTCTAGTCACTACTAGTCACACTACACTTCCATCACCAACCTCTACTAGTCATGTTGGGGATTCATCACCAACCTCTATTAGTCATGTTGGGGGTTCATCATCAACCTCTGCTAGTCAAGTTGGGCATTCATCACCAACCTCTACAAGCCATGTTGGAGATTTGCTACTAGCCTCTGCAAGTCATGCTGGAAGCATGTCACCAGCCATTGCAAGTCATGTTGGGGGAATTCATATGATTGAGAATCCTAGACGTATAATACATAATCCCAAGTTCCTTTTTCGACTTTGCAAAGGAGATCACCTTACTCGTTTGTGCCCTGCTAGTGTTGTGGTACAAGAAACGTGGTCCTTGCCTGGGGGCCCTTCAGGTTATGAGTCATCTTTGGTTTCCCAACACTCTAGTCCTTCTTTGGTTGATACACCATTTCTACCAATGAAATCTTCAGCTGACACCCCTCTTATTTTAGGGGGTGATGCGTCTCTTGACCTTGTTGTCTCACATCCTGTTCAACCAACAATTGTGTTGATGCAATCTTCGACCGACTCCACTCTTTTTTTTGTGGGTGATGTGTCTCTTAAACTTGTTGTCTCGTATCCTATTCATCCAATGATTGAAGAAGTGGTCGTGTCGATGCAATCTTTGACTGATCCCACTCTTCTCTTAAAGAGTGACAAGTCTAAGTAAGTGACATTGTCGATGCAATCTTCGGTCAATCACACGCTTCTTTTGGGGGGTGATGTGTCTTTCAACCATGTCCTTAGTATTTCTAGTCTTATATCTTATGAACAAAGGAGTATTCCACTCTCTCTAAGTATGCTCCCTCTGAGTCCTAGGGTGGTTTCCTTTGATTGGAATGATCTTGTAGAGACTCAAATTCCTTCTTCTACACCCTTCCAGATAAGGGGCATTCTTCG
>JZKD02S1765711.1:443807-462136 GCA_000966675.3 Picea glauca | reverse complement strand
AACTCCCAACGATTCTGATTTAAGATCTTTTCCGACTCTCTCAAAAAGCGAAAATATTGCCAAGTGAAATTGTCTCTTTCACACTCGTAAATTGGATTTGAAAGGACATCTATTTGGTGCAATTTTATCCCTTTTTCAAACCAAGTAGACTAAGATTATGAAAAATGACATGTTTTGGCGTTAAGTTGTAATTGCATATCATTCTCTTTCTTGTTGAGCCTATTGTCGGTTCTCTCTTTTGCGTTATAATCCTTTCACCTCAACATTTTGCATCATCATCCAAGCAGAGCCTTGTTTATATCCTTTGCATCTTGACACCCTATACCCAAGAGGAAACATTCCCTCGAGTTTCCATCTCTCACATGCACCTCCTTGCATTGAGCATAGGTATGCTCCACTGTTGGAACTAGATTTCTTACTTGTGACACTCATTTCCTCCTATGTATCATAACATTCATTTGACTATGAAAAAATTAAAAAACATGGGTGAGAAAATAATATTATCTTATATTGGCAGCAGTCATGTCACCTTTGAACATAGCAAAACTTTTTTTGAGTTCACTTGTTATCAAAATTTTGGGTTTAGCATGACCTTAGAAAGGTGAGCTAATTACAAAGAGTTTACTCCCCCGACTGGTTACTCTTCCAGTCCCTATGGAGAGTTTTATGGATGCCTCTTGCATCACAAAGTTTCATCAATGAGTCTATGTTTCAAAAGTCTTCCATATCATGTCTCATGCTCATTTTCAAAGGATGTCTATCAACTTGTGTCAGCCATTCCTTAGAAATCTTGACTTTGCATGTTGGCCATACCCTCAGTATGTCTTAGAATCACATGAAGTTGTATTCCTATTGTGAACCTTGGTCCTACTTTCCTCATTGGTAGGTAACCTTGAACCCCAACGGTCGACATTTCATCATTGGTCGTTGACTAGGTGGTTTCCCTTGTGTTCGATGACAAGAAATATATTCACACATTGGCATTCGTGCAGTGTCTTGGATGCCATTATCCTTATTGGTGGTTTCCTCACCTTTGTCAACATGTTTCCTTATTGAATGCTATTCAGATGGTCTTTTCCATATACCGCTTGCATCTGGCACACGCGAAAGACGCATTGGGTCATTGGTTCGTGAACATGTTCTTTGTCCGATTTCGTCCAAATCATCAAGCTCCTACTTTGTACCTCATGTTGAATGATAAGAGAGGCCTCAATTATTTTCTTTCAATGGGTCTCCTTCCATCGAATTCAGCCCATATATTTTGGAAATGAGAACTAGAGTCCTATGAGTACCTAGAGGCTTGCAGTGATTAGTTGCAGGTTCTCCCACCATCTATAGTTGGGAATACATCAATGTCCCCTGATCGATGGATTATTCAAGTGTTCGACCCTAAAACCTTTATTCACACTTGCAAGAATGTACTTGGTGCCTTGATACCTACTTTCATTATCGTTAGGTTCTCGCATTTTTTAAAAATATACCTTAATGACCGGTAATCAAACGAAGTCTCATTGTGTTCAACCTCAACTCCTTTATTCACACAATGTAGACTTGCACCTTTGGCGGATCGTGTAGAAGACTTGAAGACATCGGTTCATAGTCGCAACTTTTTTGAGTTGTTTCTATCTTTCATTGGACCAGTACCTATGAGACTTCAGTGATCATGGGAGATCAGATTGTACTCCATTGTATACAAACATATTTAGATTGATTTTGAGATTGGTTTTAATGGGCCTTGTTCATGACTATGAAAACCTTTGGCATGTAGCCACCTTTGTATTTCCTATTCATGACCATGAATAGTTGTTTGGTATATTTTCATGGATCTGCAGTGTAATTCAATTGGCAGCCATGTGTGCAAAGTCAATACAGGTTGTAATATTCTCATGAGCAACTAGTTCTTCTAGCTAGGTCAACATTACTCCACTTCTGGGTTTTATAATGTATTTCAGCCATTGCAGATACTCCTCTGAACTCACAGATTAGGGGGCATATGTTATAGAAATATTTTCCTCACCTTATGCAAATTTCCTCAGAAGGCCTTGTTCCATTTCCCTATGTAGACTTGAAGTCCCTTTTTGCAAATCCCAGAGCTAAAAAAAATATTTTTCCACATATACGCACCCTAACAACTATACAACATGTGTATATGTAGGTTGCACCACTACAACCCGTGTGCATCGGGTTTTGTGATCAAAATTAAAAAATGGTGTCGGGTTTCCATGTCACATTGTTACACATTATTTTGGTCATCTCAATGATCCATTCAAAAACATGTGTTCATGTTCTCAAAAGATCCTATCTTCATGAGAAAGGTGACTGGATTTCTCTTCCAAAAAACCTTATTAAGGAGGGTCGTTGCAGGTTGCATCATAAGCAGGGTGCGACGATGCCTGGTCATCGCATTCTACCCTAAAAATAGTTTGTGATGTCTCTGCAAGTTGCAATACAACTAGGGTGCGATGATGCCAAAAGGCTAAGAAAAGTTTGACCTTCACGAAAGTTCTAGAAGGGGATCTTCTAGAAGGTGAGGTGGCATCCATATGGTTGGCATAATACTCGCTTCTCTGATTTGGTGGGATTATTCTAAACTCTTTAACCATCTATATTTCCCCTATTTAAAGAGGGATTTCCCATGGAAATGGCTAAGTTCAGAAAGGTTGAGTAAGGCTAAGATTGTGTGGAGAATTATGCATTGAGCCATTCTTGAGTCCTTCATTTCATTTCATGAAGTCATTGTGGATCTTCTTCATTCAAGTTTGGAGAAAGTTTGTGTTGGAGCAAAGGGTCATTGGAAGGGGACCTTGCGACATCAAGGCTTTGGTTGTAATATCCACTTTCACTTTAATATAATGCAATGTCAGTTTCTTTCCCATAAAACTCATCTCATTTTATTGTATGATTCCTTGATCACATACATAGGTTCTCTTTGAGTATGCTATAATTCTTTCACTTTGGTTGGCTTGTTTTTTCTTGCAAATATGATATCATAGGAGAACTGGAGTGGAGCTAGGACGAAGATGATAAGAGGAAGCGACATTTAAATGGTATGTCACCTATCTTTCATTTAGTATTAAATTCAATGATTAGAACTTAGGAAAAGCGTAATGTCCTGTTCTGTTTTGTTCTAGATCTAGGTGGATCTGTTTATGTCTGCATTTACTGATAAGCCCCATAACAAAATTGGTGACTCCACTAGGGATACAACCTCCTTTTGATTTTTTTCTTCCCATTTTCCTTTAGCCTGCCTTCTTCTGACTTTTTCATTCTTTGAGTCTGTGGGTGATCCATCTAGACTCCCTGGGTTTAGAATTTCATTTGGATTATTTGTCTTTCTGCCAATTTTTCAAAATTTGCAGGCATCGTCGCACTATACCTTACTGACAACCTACGATGATCCTGAGATGTCACTCCCATCTTAGCCATTCCAGTGCGAAGACGTCACACTCTGCTTTGCTAGTGGCCTGCGACTATCCTAGCTTGTCGCACTATGTCTTATGCTCAGCCTGCGACGACTCCTGTAAGTCTTGATGGATTGAGTCATTTTGCCTTTTACCACCCAGATTTGTCTTAAATTCCTAGGGTGAACTTCCTAATCCCATGATTGATTATTTTTTAGTTTGGAGCTTTCTTGTGGTTGGTTTTCAGTCATTGAAAGTGGAGCTTTCTTGTGGTTGGTTTTCAGTCATTAAAAGTCTTTCTTTGCTTTTTGCAAGTTTTTTCTCATAGTCATTGTCACAAGGATATAATCTCAGATATTCATCTGGGTGCTTGTTTGTCAAAGGATTTTTGGTTTTTTGTGAGTTTTGGATTCATTTTATTTGTCATATTCTTTGTTGATTACAAAACATTTTTTTCTTGCTTATGTCAAGAATTTTTCTTGTCTTTTTGTTTACATTGCGAATTTGATTTAGGAATGGTGTTCAGAGTGTCTTGATTTTCTTGGATTGTGTTTCTCCTTTCGTTATCAAATCTTTGTATTTTTCATGAAAAGAAGAATTGAGTTCATGTGTTCTTTTAGCAATCTTTCATAACAAAATTTTTACATTCGAATATTTAGAGAAGAAATTGGAAAATTTGTATTTAATGATTGTTTGGAATTGCGTTCATTCAAAATTAAGGAATTGAAATTAGTAGCTTGTTGTGATTCGGAAAAATTCCTTCTCCCTACTGTAACTAGAGTTCATTGAATTGAAAATTGCACATTCATCTCTTTTTTCATTTTTGGGTCACGACTATAACGTCAACAGTTTCACTTCCATCTCCCTTTTTTGAGTAAGCAATAGTCTTTAAAATACAACGTAAATCTAAAATCTAATTAGTAACTTTTATTTTCTAGGGATCTTTTACACCAACACTAGCTAGGATAATGCTTTGGAATAGGCTGTGAGGAACACTCTCCAAAGTATAAAACATACAATAGTATCTTGTGATAGGGAGATTACAAAACCCAATTGCTACATTTTGTCCTAGGAAGCCCTTCTCACACAAGGGTCAAACCTGAGGTCGCATTAAGACTAGCAGAGTTACTCACCCTGATTTGTTGGTCTTGGTGTAGAGATTGCATGTATTACGAGAGTCGCTTGAAGGTATACCCACAATGATTAGTGGAATCCTTTCAAGTTGATTTGAGGATATATACCCTACCTTTGCACATGGATCAGACTGTCGACTGTTTCCCCAGGAATCACTGGTGTAATTGGTAACCTTAGTAGCCTATCTCTTTAGGGTCTTTACACGAGGTGACTATGGAGGGGCAAGTCTTCACAGTACCTAGGATCGACATTAGCCAAACTCACTCGGGCTCCTTGGAGGGTATACCCACAATTATGTGTGGGAGCTTGCACTAGGATGTAAGTCCATTACGCAAGTCATCAACGTAACTTTTCCACCTGCTTATCCCAGCCCCTTCTTGTCTTAATTTTGCGACATTGGATTTCATCACCAACTAGTGACTTCGAAATAAGAAGGCTTGTTTCCTTGGTTTGATTTCTAGATTTTATTAGTGAGTGTTGTTTGTTTTCTCTAGTTGGCCATAGATTTTTTCCGTTTTTTACTTGGTTCATCCAACATCGGTCTTCATCGCTCACGTAGGATGCAAGGGATACCTTCAGAAGATCTGGAAAGTTATCAACCTTTGCTTCCTAATTCACTAGAAGGATCTCCTGAGGGTGTAGTTGACCACGAAGTTGCTTCAGAAGTTGGAAGCACACACTCTTTGGAAAGATTTCAAATTTTTTTAGAATCTTTAGAGGATTTTCGCCTCCCTGTCAATCCGACATTAAGTCTTGTATGAAATCCACATATACTCTAGATGAAATCAATAGGATAAATTGTTGTTGATGAAAATTTTGAAATACCTACCAGACCTAACGCAGGCTCTAAAGTAGAAAATCCACATTTTCATAGTGAATCGTTTAGGACCCGGTTCACACGACTAGAACTTCTAATCCTAGTTTTGTTCCTTTGACAGTACGTGATCTGTACGGTAACCTAGGAGTGGGTCCTGATCAACCTATACAAGTGCCTGAAACATCTGTCACCTACATGGTACCTTTGGACCATTTCATCGGTACTACCAGTAGTGTTGCTATCATTTCAGACCGGTTATTGGTTGGTTCTCACCCGATCCCTACTATTTAGATGCCCCATCCTACCATGATCCCACAAGCTACTATGATTCCTACTGGAAATGTGGTTATCTCCCAAGCTCCGATTGGGACACCACTTTCATATAGACCAAATCCATCACTTCCCCCTGGGTATAGAGCTATGAATGCTTTTATTGCTATCCCTACCCAAGCTCCATATGGATTTTTTGTTCCTCCTGGGTACAATGCTACTGCGAGTTTTGTTCCTACACCTTCCCATTTTCTCTCTGGAGGGATTTACATTCCTCCTCCATATTTTCTTGGAGGATCTAGCCCTAGTGGATCCAATCTCGTTGGACGCACCCGTCACCCGTTCACTTCTGGTTACCAGATTTCTTTTGGAGGTCATCCTCAAGCTGGGGGGAAACATCAATTTGGGAGTCAAACTCAAATTGGGTCTCAACCTCAACTTGGGGGGAAACCTCAGGTTGGATTCCATAACCCACTGTATGGATAGAACACACCTGGATTTCAATAACACCTTTGGAACCTTCTTTCACAAGGAAATCCACAATTGTCTGCGGGGAAACATCCTCAAGTTAACTCTTTTTGACCCCCTAACTTGGGTCAAACATATCCATGCTCCCTGAATCCCACTTGGGGTCAATGCGTTCAGTATAATTCCCCTTACCAAGGGAACCCCTCTACCCTACCCAACCTTGTGGGCTATATGTCCCAAAATCCTCCACAACTGAGTCTGGCAGGACTATCTAATTACTTGCAGAATAATTATGGTCCTACTGGTATACCTGTGAGACTTCCCCCTCAAAACTACCGGTTTCCACAAGTGAACTTATAGTTTTTTTTCCTAGCCACTTTGGACTTACCTGATCTGTCTAGGATTCTGAATGATAATATCTTGGACTCTCCTCATTGGCCCGTCATACTGGCCAAGTTACCGCCCAACATTCCTAAATTTGATGGTTGAGCAGGAGAAGATCCTAATAATCATGTTATGACTTTTCATCTGTGGTGTTCATACAAATCTTTGATGGATGACTCCATCAGACTGTGAATTTTCCAACGAACACTCACGGGTTCGACAGAAAAATGGTACATTGAGTTACCTCAAGGTTTCTTCAATTACTTCAACACCTTAGCCATAGCCTTTCTGACACATTACCAGTTACCAATTAGATACGAGATGGGAACTGGAATTTTGAATTCTTTCAAGCAATCCTCATCCACTCATAGTTCCAATCACATCCATGAGTGGAGGAGGCGAAGACGTCTAATCAAAGTTCCTCTTCCCAATCAACTATTAGCCGAGTGGTTTACCAAATCACTAATTGGACCTATTTCTCATGATGTCGCCATGGGTGGTGTTGTCACTGAAGAGAAAGTGATTAGTCATTCTCAATATCTTGATCTCATTTATTCACAAACGGGAACACTTTACGACTTGATCCTTGATGCTCCTCGTCCTTACACCAACCCTACCTCAAATCCTCCAATAGCTTCTCATGCCGCTGAAGGTGTGATTGGCACTTTTCATGCTGAGCACCAATCTTTGCCCGTCAGTCTCAAATCTAATAATTCCAATGCACAAAGCACTCCTACTCTTACTCCTTCCACCGGTAAGACCGCCAAGGTTAATTATGTTCAATCCATGTCTAACAGAAAGAATAAAAATAAAAATAAAGGGAAGGGTAAGAATAAGGAGGATAAGAATATTCATCGACAATCTGATAAAGCCAAAACACAAACCGTTGATGAGAAATACAAACCTAAGCCTTGTTACCCATGCCTTATCTGTGGTGATGGTCATTACATGAAATATTGTCCAAGATGTGTTGAAGTTACTAAGTTCCTTCAAGGAACTGGGAAAGCTTATACACTTGCCATTTTGTCACAACCTTTCCCTTCTCAACAACAAGCCCAACTAGTCATTCATAACGAAGCTACCCCTTCTACTTCATCCTATGTCCTTATGTGTACTGGTGACTCTAAAAAGAACGACGTTGCAGTCGCAACTCGAACCAAAGATTACTCTCCGTTAAAGGAGAAAGTTGATGATATACCACCTTCGTTGGTTCAAACTTCTCCCTCAACTTCACCTCCCAACGGTCCTCTTCATCTCAAATGACCAGGCCTCAATACATTCTTTCGCCCTCCTCCCAAGGGTGTGGTTTGAAAGTCTGCGTTTGTTATAGCAAGATTTGCCTCACCATTTCTATCTTGCACAAAGGGCCTTTTTTCCATTTCCCTATGCAGACTTGTTATCCCTTTTTCATGAATCCAGAGCTAAAAGTATATATTTTTCCACATATACGCACCCTATCTATTGTACAACATGCATATACACAGGCTACTCCACTACAGCCCATGTACATTGGGATTTGTGCCAAAAAATACAAAATGGATTTGGGTTTCCATGTCATGACAGGAGATCTCTGATCCTTGGCCTTCCATATATTGGAAACGTTATGACTTGGCCCTTCAATTGCATTCTAAAGGCTAGAAAAGCACAATTCCGTGTTATGGAAAAGAGGAGAAAGCATTCAACTTTGAGAGTAAGGCTACTCTGGAAAAATCACTTGATATTGAGTCTGCATCCCTTTGTCCCTCTAGTCTAAACACAGTGTTCAGACCCCAAGGTCTTCCTCTATTGATGAGAGAACCTCATTGTCTCTCTCTTATGAGCTTGCCTTTGGTGGAGGATTGAAGTGTTGGAGGCCTAGTTGGAAGGAACTTGGTTTCTTGGTTTTGAACCGTGCCGACACGAAACTCTGTAATGTTGTCACTTATGCTGATCAATTATTAATATAAATACTCCTTTCCCGTCCTATTGGTATCGTGAAAATATATTATTATTATTATCCATGGGAATGTTTGTAATGTTTATTAATGGATTATGTTATCTAATGTGCTAACCCCTTTATATTATCACTATGTACTTTCTCTGCTTGTTTGTTGAGAACTTATTGCAAGTATAAATCTTTGGGTCGAAGTGCTCAACAGTGGAACATCATCGAACGTTGGATTGAGATAGGCCTCTTTCTTATCTTTCACATTAGCTTATATAGCATATGATGGAATTGAGTTGATTTCTGCAGTCACACCTGTCTGTTGTGGTTTACCCTTGGCCATAGAGAGTTTTTCCCTCATAACAGAAATGGTGACTCCACTGGGGAAGTCTTCCTTCTAAGGGTTGAAGTATTTCTTCTTCTTGCATTGCTCTTTTTCCTTTCTGTTTATTGTCGTATCTTTGCTTGACACATTTTGTTCACTCTGGGTCTGAGTTTTCAGCCTTTTTCCCTTATTTGGCCTTGTTTTAAAGCCTGTATGCACCTTTTTCCTTGACATTCATGTGTACACACGTGAAATCTGCGTATATACGCCCTGTTTTCCTAAACAGTCGCGTATACCACTTTTCCTTGCTTGGTTGCTTGGTTTTTCTAGACAGATTTCCATTGATGTTAACATTCATGATGATATGTTGTTTAAAGACATAGGATATTGTTGGAAGGTGTGTTATTGATATCAACAGTTGTTGTGATGGTCTGTTGTTTACATACAAAGTAGAGATTGTCATTGATGTCAACAATCTAATGTGAATAGTATCTGTGATCTGTTGTTAAGAACAGGATTACTGTCAAATAGTGTGCAGTAATCGATAGTGCAAGCTCAGAAGGAAGAACGAACTGTATGGAGATCAAAGCTCAGAAGCTTAGAAGTACTTCGTGGCTATTGTTGATCACGATAGGATCAACAATCCAATACAAATTGTAGAGATGTCATCGAGATCAGTGGAAAGACTAAACAATTGATCAATATGTAGAAATGGTGAGAGGCATCAACAGTCATCCAATCAGAGTGAGAAGCTCAACATTTGTCCGATCAAGAGATTGACCGTGAGTTTGAGAATCATAAAAGGATCGTGACCGTCAGATCGGAGCACGGAGGACAAACAATGGTTAGATCCAGCATAGATGTAAGGAGGATAAACATTGAACTCATTCAACACTCCAAAGATCAGGAGGAGGAGCGACGTGGACCATTATATCCAAAGCTAAAAAGGAGGAGCGGCGTGGGCTATCGATCCAACGAGAGTGGAATATCGAGAAATCGAGAATCAAAGGATTTGGAGTGTCGAGGAGTCGAGCATATCGAACTTGCGAAATCAGAAATCACGATAAGATAAGGACCGTCGATAAGGAGGAGTGACGTGGGTCATCGATATGACGAGAGTGGCATACCGTATTTCGGGAATTTGGAAATTGTGAGTTGAGAGAATGGAGCATGCCTCTTGAAATACCAAAATGCTAATTCGCAATCCAATCCAGACCATTAGATTGAGAGAAAATAATGGTCATTGAGCCAGAGGACACATGGCGTTGGTTCAACACTTCGCTGACTGGAAATTCAAAGACTAGAAGTGCTAACCTTCCAAATAGCGAAACGCGAAATCACAATAGAATCGTGGGTCATCAAATCTTGAAAGCGTTGGAGGGCTGTTGGATTTGAACCAAGGAAAAATGACACATTAGACCATGTCATCAAGACACGTTGACAGACCATGTCAGCTAAAGACACGTGGCACAATAAGACACTGAGAAGTGTCAAGTTGATACAACATTTCAGGCACGTGAAAATAACGAATATGTATGACACATGGCAGCCAATAGGCTGGTGACACGTCATCAATTGACGTAAGCGTTTACATTACTTTGGGAGTCCTACTTCAGGATATTTCACCACTAAGAAAATACTTTATAGTTCGGAAGTCTCGAATGCCTAAAATCTGAAAGGGACATGCATCAAATGATCCATAGTATCGGGAGTTACCACTTTGAGAGTTTTTCGTTATAAGAAAAAAACTCCAACATCACGAAGTCCCAAACACTGAAACTCCGAAAGGGACACACGTCAGGTGATTTACAGTCATCGGGAGTTGAATTGTTGGAGGTCACGAAGAATCGAAGGAAAAACGCTGAAATCCTGACATCCACACATCTAAATGCCTGATTAAGACACAACTATTCGATTAAGGAAAGAAGGGATCAGATCAGGGTTTAATGTGGACCGTTGATCTCTTCCATGGAAGAGATGTGAACCGTCTAATCATATCAGCGATGTCACAACTGGGAGTTTTGTAAGGAGCATTTTCTCGAAGACTCGATGGCCAAAGTGTCGAAATCCCGATAGCCATCCATCTCATCGTGTGACCAAGTCACATCCGTCGGATTCAGTAGTGAAAGGATGAGTCTAGGTCTAACAGTAGACTGGAGATCTATCTCCGCGAAATAAATATGAGTCGTCCAATCATTTTGGCGATTTTGTGATCATGATTTTGGTAATGTTGGAGTCACGATAACTCGAAGGGAAAAAACACCGAAACTCTGTCAATCATTCATCCCATCAAATATCGCATTATGACCATTGATTTGGTAAAGCGCTCAAGCACTTGTTCAAGCTTATCATTCGGTCACCACCGTTGGTCATATGCTATAAGAATTATAAAATGAAATTATAGCATGTCGCTACAATTGGTAAATCTCGTGGTTCTGTAACGCATGGTCATATGTGATTGTTTGAAGGAAGCGCCTTCACAGAATCTGGTCTCTGTAAATACAACATAGATTAGGGATCGAGTATAAAGGATTAAATTGATCCATGACTATGATCAATTTATGAAAAAAATGAACCGATACACAGTCATGATTAAAAGAGAATAAATCATGAAAATATGAATAAAGAATAAAAAGAAAAATGAAATTAATTAAAGTTTATATTATCATTTTAAATGAAAAAGGTACAATGGTTCAAATAAAGGGACATGTTGTTTTAAATTTCACACCAGTTTGAAGATTATATAAACGAGAAAAAGTGGTGAGAAGAAGGTGTCTCTGCACCTCAAAAAAGAAGATCAAAGACCGAAGCAGATTCCAAGAAGATAACAGAGGAAAAATATAAATTACAAAGGAGATGAAATGTGGTGATGAGATTCTTATGATATACTTTTAATCATGAGATAGAATTGATTTTGTAATGTATCAATACTACTGGATTTGAATAAACTCTAGTTGGATAGACTAGGTTCTATCAGCAAGCTGGGTCTTGGCAGAGAGTTGGTGCTCTCCGAGGGGTTGGTGCTCCTTACTTCAGTTGGTGCTCTCCGAGGGGTTGGTGCTCCTTATTTCAGTTGGTGCTAAAAATAAAATCCTCTATCACATATTCATATTACTATGTTCCTATTTATTATACAAAACATCTAGTGTCTTTGTGTTCATTGTAATTATGATGTGATTGTTATTAATCTGTTCATTATGTTTTAATTGGTAACATGAAGAAAGAAATAGATAAAATAGTTCACACACTAATTCACCCCCCCCCCCCTCTTAGTGTGGGCCGTGTGTTCTTCAATTGGTATCAGAGTGAGGTTCCTTCAAACACAGTTTAAACACTGGAATGCAGATCATGAAGAAATGGTTGGACACATGGCTCTCTTGGCAATTGAAGCTCCTTTATTCGATGGAACAAATTATTCCTCATGGAGAGAAAAGTTGGAAAAAAAATTGAAGTCAAAAGGATCTGAGGTTTGGAAGTCAGTAGCAAGCAAGCCCTGGGACTTAACTACATCAAAGAATCTATCCAAAATTACAGTCCAAAGGAGAGCAAGGAAGAACAATGAAGTGGCATTGAAGATCCTTCTCAATGGATTATCAGATATAGTCAAAACAAGCATAGGACTATGCACATCCGCCAAGGACTTATGGATAAAGTTAGAAAATAAGTATCAAATCAAAAATGAAGACACAGAAGACATTCCTATGAAGGATGGAGATGAAGACTCAACCATAAATAAAGTTAAGGATTCTCTGAAATATCTCGATTGCAATAGCATTGATATTGAATCCTCCTCTGCAAGTAAAGAAGAAGACTCAGATATTATAAAAGAATGTTCTGTTAGCATCTATCCCATGGAAGAAGAAGAAGAAGAACTATCAAAGGCCAAAGAAAAGGTTGATTGCAGTCTCTCTCAATACCTCTATCATCATAATGGATCAAACTATAGCTATCTTCATAACTTCACTCAATATTACCTTGAAAAGAGTCAAAATCATATATTGAAAATAAATCAAATGCTCAAGGACAGTGATAAAATAATATATGAAGAAGACAATCAATTAGAAGAGAAAGAAGAGGAGATTGAGAAGCTGAAGAAAGAAATTAGTCAAGTAAAAGAAAAGGAGAAGAAAGATGATGAGGTTGGAAATCATAAGCATATCCTGGAAATAAAAGAAGAGCTCAAAGACAATGAAGAAATCATATCCGAGCAAAATATTCAGCTAGAAGAAGAGATCAAAATATTGAAAACAAAAGTTGTTGATCTAACAAAAGAAAAGGAAGAGGAAATTGAGAGACTGAAAAATGAAATCAGTCAAGCAAAAGAAGAAAAGAAGGAAGATGATGTCTCAAGCAAAAACATAGAAGATCTAAAAGAACTAAGGAAAAATTATGTCAATCTTAAAATCCAACTTGAAGAAGCCAAAAGGAGAGAAGAGGTGGTAAGAAATCAGTTGGACAAAAAGGAAGAATTATGTCATGAGCTGGAAGCAGAAGTTGTGAACCTTAGAAATAAGGTTGAGAAGTCAGATACCCAAAACAAGTTCTTGAACAGCTCCATGACCCTGGATAATATCTTGGATAGTCAGAGATCACCAAATGACAAATCTGGTCTTGGATATAATAAGGAAGAAATCAATACTCCTAAGAAATCTGATGCAGGTCCTTCATTTGTGAAAGGTGAAAACAAGTCTGACAAAAGTCTTTCACTTGTAAAGGATGAAGTCAGGTCTAACACAACTCCTTCATTTGCAAAAACTGAAAGCAGGTATGAATCGGGTTCTTCATGCTCAAAGAATGAAAGAAACATTACAAAAATTAGAAGATCAGATCAAGGAAGACATCCAAAAGCAATTCATATACCTCAAAGCAAGTTCATAAGAAAAACACCTTCATGGATGAATCAAAGAAATTATGAGAGTATCTTTAACGGTTATTGTTTTTCTTGTAATGAATATGGTCATAAAGCCTTGGACTGTAGGCATCATGGAGGAAAACAATTTGGTAGGTTCAACAACAATATAATATATTGGAACTGCAATCATGTTGGACATATTGTTGCACATTGTTACACTCTGAGATGCTATAGTTGTGGTGAATATGGTCACAAAGCTTATAACTGTTGGAACTCAAGAAAACAGTCAATAAGAAATGGTCACAAAGCCTATAACTGTTGGAACACAATATGACAACAAGAGTAAATAAGAAGATATGGAAAATAAAAAACCAAGTACCAAATAAGAAAAATGAGGAAAATATTGCTCCTAAAATTGATGAAGCTAATAATAGGAGTCTGGAGGATAAAACTTCTAATAGGGGATATTCTCAAGACAAGGATAAAGAAGCTTCTGTTGCACATAATAATTTCATTGAAGATGAATCTTCAACACTAGAACAACATGAAGAATCTGATGCGGAAGAAGCTAATTTCACTAGGAAACTTTAGAAGGGAAGTGCAAAGGAAAGCCTCTTTTCAAATGCTTTAACTGTTGAAAAGTTGGTCATTTTGCATCCAAGTGTCCCTATCTCAAAGAGGAATCTAAAGATGAAGAAGATAAAAATATATAAAATTCATAAGAAAGAAAAATCCAACTACAAGAAAAAGTCTTACAAAGGAATGATGTAAGCACATCAATACTCAGATGAATAGAGGTCTGCTCAGGATTGATAGTAACAAAACCCCTTGTGAACCATGTTTTGGGAAATCTCATTCCGTAAAATAATTCAAAGTCTTTGGAAGTAAGGGTTATTGTTATAGCACTGTTGAAGCATCTCCTGTAAGTTTAGATTATTTCAAAAATGGATAGTTCAAATTGTGGATCCAATTTGAAGAGATGGATGTCAAGCTTGACAAATGAGAATCTGATATTACAGTCATTGATAAACTGATCACCACACTGTAAAATGGAGCTACAATCTGCTTTTAGCAACAACCATGGTGATGAGAGTGCAGATGTCAAGGTGGAAGATACAAAAACAATTTGTTATCTTAGTTAGAGACCAATAAGTATCAATGAATAGATTCAAGGGCCATTTTGATATAAGATGAAGCAACAACTATGTTTTGTTCAGGAAGACAATAGTATCCACAACAACATTGTTCTGATGTAAAAAATGATGTACATGACATCCTGTAGAGAAAACAAGAAGAGAGGGCCTATCAACAAGATCTACCCTCTTAGAAATAAAAGGGGAGAACAGTCAGTAAAAGCTCAAGGGAAGTTTTTTAGTAAGTAAATAAGAAAGTGATTAGATTAAATCTTGAAAAGACTCTATCACTACAAAAAATTAATATTAAGAATACTACTCATATGAAACACAAAAAAAATCTCAACCAACTGAGATAAGAAGTTAGTAAGTCAACAGCGAATGAAACCTTGTCATGAAGAGCTACCTTTTCAGAAATAAAAGAAGGAGAGTAGTCAGAAGTAGAGAGAGAGCATATTGACAGGGGGAGTCATTCAGCTATTACAGGTAGAACATGTACGTAGGAATATTTACCCAAGTTCAGTTTGGTCAGTAACATACAGAGGTTTACCAGTGTTCAGAGAAGTACTTATATAGATAGATCATAAGAAAAGAGATGAAACCCTTTTCCATTGATGTCAAAGGGGGAGAGAAACTTCATAAAAGGAAAACTTCATAAGTGGAAAGCATCATCACAGGGGGAGTTTTTTTTATGAAGTTAGTATGTTGCCTTCAATGAAAAAGGGGGAGATTGTTAGACAGATTGTCATTGATGTCAACAATCGTGATGATCTGTTGTTTAAAGATAGATGATATTGTTGGACAGTGTGTCATTGATATCAATAGTTGTTGTGATGGTCTTTTGTTTACATACAGAGTAGAGATTTTCATTGATGTCAACAGTCTCTATGATCTGTTGTTAAGAACATAATTACTGTCAAACAATGTGCAGTAATTGATAGCACAAGCTCAGGAGGAAGAACGAACTGTATGGACATCAAATCTCAGAAGATCAGAAGTACTTCATGGCTATTGTTTATCACGATAGGATCAAAAATCCAATATGGATTGTAGATATTTCGTCGAGATCAGTGGAAAGACTGAACAATTGATCAATATGCAGAAATGGTGAGATGCCTCGACATTCATCCGATCAGAGTGAGAAGCTCATCAGCCGTCTGATCAAGAGATTGATCATAAGCTTGAGAATCGTAAAAGGATTGTGACCATCGGATTGGAGCACGGAGGACCAGTGATGGTTAGATCCAACATAGCTACAAGGAGGATAAGCGTTGAACTCATTCAACACTCCAAATCTCAGGAGGACGAACAACATGGACCATTAGATCCAAAGCTAAAAAGGAGGAGCAACGTGGGTCGTCGATCCGACGAGAGTGGAATATCGAGAAATTGGGAATCGGAGGATTTGGAGTATCGAGGAGTCAAGGATCCCAAACTTGCAAAATTTTAAATCATGATAAGATAAGGACCATTGATCAGGAGGAGCGACGTGGGTCGTCGATCTAACGAGAGTGGCATACTGGATTTCAGGAATTCAGAAATTTCGAGTTGAGAGAACGAAGCATGCCTCTTGAAATACCGAAATGCAAATTCGTGATCCAATCCAGACCATTGGATCGAGAGAGAATCCTGGTCATTGAGCCAAAGGACACATGGCATTGGTTTAACTCTTCGCTGACTGGAAAGTTAAAGACTTGAAGTGCTAACCTTCCAAATAGTGAAATGCGAAATCACGATAGAATCATGGGCTGTCGGATATTGAAAGTGTTGGAGGGTCATTGGATTTGAACCAAGGAAAAATGACACATCAGACCACATCATCAAGACACGTTGACAGACCACGTCAGCTAAAGACACATGGCACAATAAGACACTGACAAGTTTCAAGTTGATACAACATTTCAGGCACGTGAAAATCATGAATATGTATGACACGTGGTAGTTAATAGGCTGGTGACACGTCTTCAATTGACGTAAGTGTTTACGTTACTCTGAGAGTCCTACTTCGGGATATTTCACCACTAAGGAAATACTTTATAGTCTGGAAGTCTTGAATGTCGAAACTCCGAAAGGGACACCCGTCAGATGATCCATAGTATCGAGAGTTACCACTTTGAGAGTTTTTCATTGTAAGCAAAAAACTCCAACATCACGAAGTTCCAAACGCCGAAACTCTGAAAGGGACACGCGTCAGGTGATTTACAGTCACCAGGAGTTGAACTATTGGAGGTCACGAAGATTCGAAGGCAAAATGTCGAAATCCTGGTAGCCACACATCTCAACACCTAATTAAGACACAACCATTCGATTAAGGAAAGAAGGGATTGGATTAGGGTTTAAGGTGGACCGCTGATCTCTTCCATGGAAGAGACGTGAACCGTCCGATCATATTAGCGATATCACAATCGAGAGTTTTGTAAGGAGCAGTGTCTCAAAGACTCGATGGCCAAAGTGCCAAAATCCCGATAGCCATCCATCTCATTATGTGATCAAGTCACAACCGTCGAATTCAGCAGTGAAAGGATGATTCTAGGTCTAAAAGTAGACCGTAGATCTATCTCCACGAAATAAATATGAGTCGTCCAATCATTTCAGTGATTTTGTGATCGTGAGTTTGGTAGTGTTGGAGTCACAATAAATCGAAGGGAAAACACATTGAAACTCCATCAGCCATTCATCCCATCAAATATCGCATTATGAACATTGATTTGGTAAAGCGCTCAAGCACCCGTTCAGGCTTAGCATTCGGTCACCACCGTTGGTCAGATGATATAAGAATTATAAAATGAAATTATAACATGTCGCTATAATTGGTAAAGTCTGTGGTTTTGTAACGCACGATCATATGTGATGGTTTGAAGGAAGCCCCTTCACGAAATCTGGTCTCTGTAAATATAACAGAGATTAGGGATCGGGTATAAAGGATTAAATTGATCCATGACTGTGATCAATTTATGACAAAAATGAACCGATACATAGTCATGATTAAAAGAGAATAAATCATGAAAATATGAATAAAGAATAAAAAGAAAAATGAAATTAATTAAAGTTTAGATTATCATTTTAAATGAAAAAGGTACAATGGTTCAAATAAAGGGACACGTTGTTTTAAATTTCACACCAGTGGTGAGAAGAAGGTGTCTATGCACCTCAGAAAAGAAGATCAAAGTTCCAAGCAGATTCTAAGAAGATAATAGAGGAAAAATGTAAATTACAGAGGAGATGAAATGCGGTGATGAGAGTCTTATGATATACTTCTAATCATGATATAGAATTGATTTTGTAATGTATCAATACTACTAGAGTTGAATAAACTCTAGTTGGATAGACTGGGTTCTATCAGTAAGTTGGGTCTTGCAGCAAGCTGGGTCTTGGCAGAGAGTTGATTCTCTCTGAGGGGTTGGTGTTCCTTATTTTAGTTGGTGCTGAAAACTTTAGTTGGTGATAAAAATAAAATCCTCGATCACATATTCATATTACTATGTTCATATTTATTATACAAAAGCTTATACAAAACATTTGGTGTCTTTGAGTTCATTGTAATTATGATGTGATTGTTATTAATCTGTTCATTATGTTTCAATTGGTAACCTGAAGAAAGAAATAGATAAAATAGTTCAC
>JZKD02S1765711.1:410641-424814 GCA_000966675.3 Picea glauca | reverse complement strand
CAAATCCGAGCTCAATCTGCGTGGGGAGGCTGGTCAAAGACCTAAGGGTGCCCTAAAGAGCCCCTTTTCACATTCAAAAGAGGTTGCATAATAGCTCAATGTTTGGCTATAAAAAAGCCATGAATGACCACCATTTCTTCAAGGAATTCTTTGTATTGTTATGCTGTTGAGATTGCTAGAGACTCATTCTTGGGCAATAAACATAATCAACACCATTTCATAGGCTTTCCATCTCTCACTAGAGTGGAGAAGCTTGGAGTTCTTTCACTCACACTTTCACCTTTCATTGTAAGGAGAGAAATCAGTTGAGGGCCTCAAGAGCCTTCCATTGAAGAGGGAAGGGACCCAAGTCCTCTTTCTCCATTGTGTATCTTTGGATTTCATCAATCAGACCTGCTTATATATTGGTGATATTGGTCCATTTTCATTTGTTTTTATTTTTGTTCCTATGCTCATAGTTTCATTTAGTTCTTGTTTAATTCTTGTTAATAGCTTTAGTATTTTCTTTCTAACCTTTTACCATACAGCTGTCATGACTAGCAGAGCCCAACTAGGCATGTAAGCACTCACTTTTTGCTCACACAACGACGAAAAGAGTGCAAACACCTTGGTTTCGACCCCTCTGATGAAATCTCCTGATTACAGTAGATATTATATGTTGTATATTGCCTCATCTGAAGAGACGATTGGTATGGTTCTAGTTCAGGAGGATGATGAGCTCCATCAGCACGTCATCTACTATGTTAGTCAAAACTTAGTCGGTCCTGAGCTTAATTGCTCTCACATTGAAAAGTTAGCTTTGGTTGCAATACATGCAGTCCAACGTTTACGTCACTATATATTGCTTTGCAAGAACACTGTGGTCGCTGATGTCAATATGTTTCAATACATCCTTACCATGCGTATCATAGGGGGGAAATATAATAAATGGATTGTCATCTTACAAGAGTTTGATCTCAACTTTGCTTCGGCCAAGTCCAAGAAATCACTAGTCTTTGCAGATTTAATATCTGATTTCCCATGATTAGATGAGGATGTTATCCATGTTGATTGGTTTGCAGACGAACACATTTTCCTTGTCTCTTCATCCGACCCTGGTATGGAGACATTGTTTTATATCTTCAAACATTGAAGTTCACTCAGCATCTCTCACAAGATGATCAATGACATATTAGATACCAAGCCAAAAAGTATACCATCATCAGTTACACTTTGTATCGCTAAGGAATAAATGATATCTTGCATCGTTTCTTAACTCATGAAGAAGTCGAGTCTGTCCTAAATGATTGCTACAAAGGGGCTTGTGGTGGTCACCTATCTAGGCTTGCGACAACCCAAAACAATTTGTGAGTTGGTTATTTATGGCCTACTATATTTAAATATTGTATCAAAGCGGTTAATAAGTGTCACCCCTACCAGGTGTTCACTCAAAAAATGTGCTCGCATCCAACCCCTCTTCCCCAAGTCATTATCATCGGTCCCTTCACCAAGTAGGGGGTAGATTTCGTCGATTGTAATCCAACTTTGACTGGGGGGAATCAACACATTATCGTGGCCGTCGACTACTTTCCTAAGTGGGCAGAGGCCATGCCTACTGTAAAATATGATCAGAAGACTGCAACCTTCTTCGTGTTCAACCAAATTATCGCCCGGTTCGGTATCCCAAGTGAGATTGTCATTGATCATGGCAGTCACTTTCAGAATGAAATGATGGTAGAACTAGCATCTAAGATGGGGTTTAGACATGGTCATTCATCTCCTTATTACCCCCAGGCAAACAAGCAGGTAGAGGCTGTAAACAAGTCTCTCAAAACCATTTTGCAAAAAACTGTCAGTCGGAGTAATTCCAATTGGCACATCCTGCTATATCCCGTGCTTTGGGCATACCGAACCTCGATTAAGATTGACACCAATTTTTCTCCTTTCCAGTTAGTGCACAGTGTGGAGTCGATCCTTCCTATTGAATGCGAGATCCCTTCTCTTAAGTTGGCAGTTGAGCTCCTACCTGACACTTCATATTTGGATCAACGCCTTGTGCACTTAGAGAGTCTTGACGAGCAGCGTCGGGATGCCTTTATGGCTATCGAGGCAAACAAGAAATGTGTCAAGGTTCACTACGACAAGTCTATCTTTCCCTAGTTGTATGCTGAGGGTGACTTGGTCCTTTTGTACGATCAAGCCAAAGAACCGATAGGGGTAGGCAAGTTTAAACCCATGTGGAACGGTCCTTACATCGTGTGACGTGTTCTAGAAAAAGGAGCCTACAAGTTAGAAGATTATGAAGGGAATAAGTTGTCCGAGCCCAGAATGGGCTCCACTTGAAAAGATACTATGCTTGATCCCTAGGCTTGGGCGGAGTTCTTTGTATACTAATGTAAATTTAGTGTATATACATCTCTTTTCCCCTTTTCTTTTGTCTTTGGATTTCTTATTGAGTTTGTCCCTTTATTGATAGATGTCAATGGAGTCTTTGATCTACCTAGGATTCGCAGACGGAGCCAATCATCATACATGAAACTTGGCTTCCACCACTTGGGTGATTTATTCACCAGAGGGTCTGCTAGTGTCTTCAAGTGGCATATGCCTAGGGCCATCCACGAATAATGTGGTCGAATATAGTGTCATCATAGAACTTTTGCACGATGATATCTCACATGGTATTCACTCTTTAGAAGTTCACCTGGATTCCCGGTTAGTAGTATGTCAGTTGAACGACTGTTACCGCATGTGTGATCCTACTTTACTCTGTCGATTCCTATGGGTACGTCTTTTAGAACAAAAATTTGATTTTATTACATATTATCACATTCCTAAGAGTTCTAATCATGTATCTGATGCCTATGCTAATTATGTTTTAGATTGCCATTTGTCACATTAATAAGGAAAAGAAAACCATCACATCAATGTACACATTGTAAGATATAGGTAAAGCCGAAGATCTCTTTTTATATATTTCAAAAATATTGTGTTTATATTACAAAATTAGGGCTAAAACCCTCAAAACATATACAACCAATATACATATCCCCTGACATCTACGCCTATGGCACCGGATGTGTGTCATGGTAGCAAACCACAACGTTTGTGAGACACTTAAAGAGTTGTACACATGCTCTAGGTACACCAACCACCTGTCGCTACATGGATTTAGGTAGATCCTCTACCTGAACCATAGGAATCCTTTGTGTCAAACGAGACAGGTTGCCCTGCACGTTTTGTAGGAACCTCTCCGCTTCTCCTCCTGCCGCCTCATCTCCCCAATTCCTTCGTCTATGTCGAAGGAATCCCTCTGGCTATCGCAGACCCACATCTACGATTACACAAGTATCTGGTTAATATTTAAACACCATCCAAAAAATATTTTTGTTCCTTAATACAAAAATACAAAAAAAAATTGAAATATTTAAAATTTTTTACCTATGTCACCGTAGGTGGCTCCTGGTGGAGGTGGCATATCTATATCTCCTTTGAAATCGATCCTTGCATAGGGATAGTCATCCATAGCAATGACTTTCCTTCACCACCAGAAGAAAAAATCATCATTGTAGGTTGTTGACACCCTACCTCCCCCCTGCCGTCTCATGACCTCGATCCACCGTGCCATGGTTGGATCACGTGGTCCTCTAGGAAGGATCTCCATTCTAGGTCCCAGACTCGAAACTCGCTCGAAAAAGAAACTGCAAAGAATAGAGGAAAACCTGAAGTTTCGCTTACTCCCTTGTTTGCACTCTGTCAACTGACCTTTCATATTAGTCAATAGTGAGGTACACCAATCATAGACAGTGGGTCTAGCACACTCTACTGCATAAAACATAAGTGGTCTCGATGCTTGATGCAACGAGGCCGAACCTATGATCCTGGTAAGAATGAGCACAATGATCTTCAAACTGAGGTTACTTATCGCCCGGATGGGGACTTGGCTTCCCACCTTGGGAATCCCTGCTACACAGTAGGCATCGATATACTCCTCGATCTTCATACCACTCCCCGCTCCTCATGACTTGAGGTTTACAACCTCTCCTCGACATGATAGACCAGTCAAGAAGTAGATGTCCTCTACTTCGATCCTCAATGGTTGTCCATCGAGGATAAAGCTTTTTCTATCATGATCCCAATAACCCACCAACATATCCAACAACCTAACTTGGGCCCTCATTCCTTTGAGAGCCCAAAATTTGTACAAGACACATATTTTTAGAGTCGCTTGAGCCACCGGATCTTGATCCACAGCTGCATCTACCTCCTCATGCTCTCTCTCTCTCCATTCAAGGACCATTCTGCAAAATACAAATCAATTTTTGAGTTAGAACCCTTCTTTTTGGCCATTTGCGTACCTATACGTAAATTCCCTTGCAGAAAATTGTGTGTAGGAATTAGTATACGCCCCATGTAGTTCACACAGAGGCGTATACTTAGTCATACACACGACCTAAACGAAGGCAGACCACGTACACTGAAATTCCTAATTTACACCCTCAAAAACTAAAAAATTGGAACCTAATTCAAAAACATAATCCACTGAATTTGAAGAGGACGAGATGTAGAGTTACCTGATCTAGATGGTTCTTGATTTCATTGCCTAACGCTCCTACAATCGCCATTTGAATCTTGGAGGTATTTTTGGTCCAAATTGCACTATTTGGGTAAAATTCAAAATGATACAGTAATTTTTTATTTTATTACTATTTATAAGCCATTTTTACCCACTTTATATAGTTTCATGCTATTTTTTCACCTAATGGACTAATTCAAGTGTGGTTTTGAGCTCGTTTTTGTAGTTTTGACTCAATTTCTTGTGGATTTCGACGTCATGATTGGTCATTTGTCACCTCGGGCAGGTATTTCATAACCTAGCATATAGGATAGGTATCCACTCGATCGTGCATTTTTTCATTATCCTTCAACTACCTCTTTTTACACCTTAGGTACGAACCCATTTGTTTCAACACATAACCTTCTGTTTGATATAAGTAGTGTCGCTAATAAATGGTAGAAACTTACCAAACATGGGTACCCTAGTTAGATCCTCTTTTTCATTTGGTGCCCATGCCAAGTTTTTTCCTTAGGATCGGGAGTCCATTATAAATTGATACATGACTTTATGACGAACCTCATTTCTCACTCATGCACATGCGGCCTTATTCCCTGTGGACTCCCAAAAAATGAGTCTTAGTTAAGCTCTTTTTTGACTCGTCTAAAAAACGGAAAAGATTGCCGAGTGATTTGTCCCTTTCACACTCGTTAAAATTGGATTTGAAAGGTCATGAGTCTTAGTTAAGCTCTTTTCCGACTCGTTATCAAAAATAGAAAAGATCACTGAGTGAACTTGTCTTTTTCACACTCGAAAATTGGAATTGAAAGGATGTCTATTTGGCACAAGTTTACCCCTTTTTTACACCAAATAAACTAAAAGAAATAAAAAGGACATTTTTTGGCATTAAGTTGTGATTTCATCTCATGCCCTCGCTTGCAGTATTGAGCCTTTAGTCGGTTCTCACTTTGTGTTATAAACCGTTGCCTAAACAATTTTTGCATCCTTAACCAAGCAGAGACTTGTTTATATCCTTCGCAATTTGACACCCTATACCTTGGAGGGAACATCACCCGGAGTGTCCATCTCCTGCATGCATTTACTTGCATTGATCATAGGTACGTTCCACTACTGGAACTAGTTTTGCTTACTTGCGACACTCGTTCCCTCCTCTGTATCATAACATTCATTTGTTATGAAAAAATAAAAAAAAGATGGGTGGGAAGGGAGTACTATATTATATTTGGCAACAGTCGTGTCGCCTTTGAACAGAGCACAAAGTTATTGAGTCCTCGTGCCATCATAATTTTGGGTTTAGCATGCCCTTAGGAAGTTAACCTCGTTACAGAGTTTTCTCTGTCAACTGGTTACTCTTCCAGTCCCCATAGAGAACATTATCGATGCCTCCCTCATTTGATAGTCATATCATTGGGTCTATGCTACCAGAGTCTACCATATGTCTCATGCTCTTTTTCAAAGGAAGTCTCTCAACCTGTGTCGACCACTCCTCAGAAATATTGACTTTGCATGTTGGCCATACCCTCAGTTTATCTCATAATCACATGATACTTTTTTCTTATCATGCACCCTGGCCCTGCTTTCATCATTGTTAGGTCACCTTGAACCCAACAATCGACATTTCATCATCATTGGTCGTTGACTGGGTGGTTTCCCTTGTGTTCGAAAATAAGACATTTATTCACACTTTGGGATTCATGCATTGTCTTGGGTTCCATTAGCCTTATTGGTGGTTTCCTTGCCTTTGTCATCAATTTTCATCATTGGCTTCTATTCAAAGGGTCTTTTTCGTGTACTACTTGCATTTGGCACACATGAAAGATGCATAGGGTCATTGGTTCATGAACATTTTCTTCGTCCGATCTCCACCAAATTATGAAGCTCCTTCTTTGTTCCTCATGCTGACTGATGAGAGATGCCTTAATGCTCTCCTTTCAGCGAGTCTCTTTCCATCAACTTCAACTCATTTATTCTGGATATGGGACCTAGAGTTTTATGAGTTCCTTGAGGCTTGCAGTCATTAGTGGCAATCTCTCTCACCATTGACAGATGGGAATACATCAATGTCTCCTGATCAATGGATTCTTCAAATGTTTGACACCAAATCCTTTATTCACACTTGTAGGAATGTGCTTGGTGCCTTGATACCTACTTTCATTATTGGTAGGTTTTCTCGTGTTTGTTAATGGTATACCTCAATGATTGGTAATCAAATGATGTCTCATTGTGTTTGACCTCAACTCCCTTATTCACATGATGTAGACTTGCACCCTTGGCGGATATTGTAGAAGACTTGAAGACATCACTATGTGGCCGCAACTTTCCCGAGTTGTTGCCTCCTTTTCAATTGACCAGTACCTAATTGACTTCAGTGATCATAGGATATCAGATTGTACTCCATCGTATACAGATATCTTCAGATTGATTTTTGAGACTTGTTTCATTGGGCCTTGTTCGTGACTATGACAGCCTCTGGCATGTAACCACATTTGTATTTTCCTATTCATGGCCAAAAACACTTATTTGGTATATTTTTCACATGGATCTGCATTGTATTTTTGGCATCCATGTATGAAAATTCAGTACAGAATGTAATGAGCAATCGAGTTCGTCTAGCTGGGTTTACACCACTCCACTTCTGGGTTATTTATAATGTATTTCAGCCATCGTAGATACTCCTCTGACCTCACACATTAGGGGGCATCTATTATAGCAAGATTTGCCTCACCATTGATATCTTGCACAGAGGGCCTTTTTTCCATTTCCCTATGCACACTTGTTATCCCTTTTTTATGAATCCAGAGCTAAAAATATATATTTTTCCACATGTACACACCCTATCTACTGTACAACATGTGCATACGCAGGCTGCTCCACTACAGCCCGCATACATTGGGATTTGTGCCAGAAAATACAAAATGGAGTTGGATTTCCATGTCATGATAGGAGATCTCTGATTCTTGGCCTTCCATATACTGGAAACGTTCCGACTTGGCCCTTCAGTTGCATTCTGAAGGCTATAAAAGAACAATTATGAGCTATGGAAAAGAGGAGAAAGCATTCAAATTTGAGAGTAAGGTTACTCTTGGGAAATCACTTCATATTGAGTCTGCATCCCTTTGTCCCTCAAGTCTGAACATAGTGTTGAACCCCCAAGATATTCCTCTATTGATGATACAACCTCATTGTCTCTCTCCTATGAGCTTGCCTTTGGTGGAGGATTGAAGTGGTGGAGGCCCAGTTGGAAGGAACTTGGTTTCTTGGTTTCGAACCGTGTTGACACAGAAGTCTGTAATGTTGTCACTTCTGATGATCAATTATTAATAGAAATACTCCTTTCCCGTCCTATTGGTATCGTGAAAATATATGATTATTATCCATGGGAATTTTTGTAATATTTATTAATGGATTATGTTATCTAATGTGATAACCCATTTATATTATCACTATGTACTTTTTCTACTTGTTTGTTGAGAACTTGTTACAGGTTTAAAGCTTTGGGTCGAAGTTCTCAAAGGTGGAACATCATCGAACGTTGCATCGAGGTAGGCCTCTTTCTTATCTTTCACATTAGCTTATATAGCATATGAAGGAATTGAGTTGATTTCTGCAGTCATACCTGTCTGTTGTGGTCTACCCTTGGCCATAGAGAGTTTTTCCCTCGTAACAACGTTTAACCCTCATGCCTGTGCTGCCCAAAACTATAGTATTGTAGAAGATCTTGCACAAGCACCCTCTGCGATGTCATCTCTCGAAGTCCTTCAAAGTTTCCCAGCTCAACGAAAGGCATTGTTAAAGGCCATCAGTGGAATTGATTCCATAGATACTAATCTCACAATCTTTGACTTGGAAGATCACATTCCAAGGCTTCCCCCTCAATTAGAATTTCAGATACAAGTTGTTGTTGAAAACAAGAATATCTGTAGAACTGTTATTGACGAGGGATCCTAGACTTGTGTCATGTATGTTACTTGTTTGAAATCCATTAGCTCTCTTACCCTCACTGAATCACACCATACACTTAAGGCATTTAATGGTACAGGTTTCAAGCCCTATGGTTTTCTTTCATCGTTGTCCATTACGTTGGAAGGTAAATCAGTCAATGTTGAGGTTGAGGTCTTCAATGCACCTCTTGATTATAATATTTTACTTGGTTGTAGATGGATTGATTCCATGCATGCAGTTGTGTCTACCCTTTTTCGTGTGGTACATTTTCCTCACCTAGTAAATGTAGTTACTGTTGACCAACTGGCCTTCTTTAATTTTGATTCCCATACTAGCAACATTCCCTTCATCTCGAAGACACCCCCTGGTTACGAGAATGTTGGCATGGGTCTTTTGAAAGATTCAACTTTGACGGGTACGTTTCCAATCCCACCACCCGATATCCCCACTCCTTTTTTTGACTCTATTAACACGATATACACCACCGCTCATGAAACCCCTACGTCATATGACCCATGGGTAGTACCTAGCCCTAGTGATTACTCTCGTTACAATGACAAAATTCCATTAAGTTCGGTCGAATCTGCTTACCAATCTATTCAATTGACAACTCCCCTCCTTCTCTTTGTGATTCATCTCATGATCAATTTCATGTGATCTTTCCTACTGATGAGATGATTATGTCAGTCATGTATATGGAAGACACCCCCTGGGATGATGGACATCATTGATCCATTCTCTTCCTAGAACATGATACCATAAAGAGTTATCAATGGATTTCGACTCCGTCAATCGTTGTGGTTATTTCTTCAGTTCCTCAATCAACACATGATGTCTTGTACGAAGGGAACTTGAGCAACATTTCACCTACCATTCCTCTCGACATATCTATTAAACCCAGAATCGTGGAGAATATTCATATTCGAGCCTCATGTTCTACCGACGAGGTCCACAAATACAAAGCCCTTTTCCAAGAATTTCACGACGTTTTCTCCTGGAGTTAAGAGGAGATGCTAGGAATTGATCCTGATATCATTGTACACAAGATTAAGACATACCCAGAAGCTAAACTCATTCGGCAAAGACTTCTTCCAGTGCACCCATGTAAAGTTGTTTCTATCAAGCTTGAAGTTGAAAAAATTCTTAAAGATGGCTTTATCTATCTCGTGGCTTTGACTGATTGGGTTTCCAATCTTGTTCTGGTCAATAAGAAATAAGGTACCATTCACGTCTGTGTAGATTATAGGGATATAAATAAGGCTTGTCCTAAGGAAAATTACCCAACTCCCTTTGTTTACCAGATCGTCGACGACTGTGTCGACAGTGAAATCTTCTCTTTGATGGATGGTTTCTCTGACTATAATCAAATTAACATCTTACCCACGGACCAACACAAGACCGCTTTTATTTTCCTTTGGGGGACCTTTTCTTACTGTAAATTACCCTTTGGTCTTAAGAAAGATGGTGTGACTTTTCAACGTGCTATGTATTATGCTTTCCATGATATTAAGCACATTGTGAAACCATATCTTGATGATCTATCGGCACATTCCATGCGTCACCAAGATCACCCGACACATTTGAGGGTCATTTTTGTACGTTCTCATTATTATCGTATCCTCTTAAACCCACACAAATGCGTATTTTGTGTGGACTCTGGTCGATTACTTGGTTTTATTGTGTCGATACACGAGATTCAAGTAGACCCCTTGAAGGTTGAGGCTATCCTTAATCTACCTCCTCCTTCCACTTTACGCCAACTCCAAAGTTTGCAAGGGAAGGAATTTTTTTTACGTCGTTTCATCCCCAATTATGCTGAACTTACGAAAGGATTCACTCGACTACTTAAAAAAGGTTATGAGTTTGTATGGGATGATACCGCGAACAAATCATTTGAATCTTTGAAACTTTCCTTAACCCATACACCCTTACTTTTTCCCCTTGACTATAGTCAAGATTACTTCCTCTACTTAGCTGCTTCGGACTCTACCATCGCCATGGTTTTAGTCCAAGAGGATGATTCACATGACGAACATGTGATATACTATTTGAGTCGGAGTCTCACGACTACCGAAACCAAATACCTCCAGGTGGAGAAATTGGCCTTGGTAGCTGTGCAAGTTGTCCAACATTTTTGTCATTATATCTTATTACGCAGGACCACTGTTATTTCCGATTGCAATCCTATGCAACATATCCTTACATGACAATTGCTAGGGGGAAATTACTCCAAATGGATAGTCATTCTCCAAGAGTTTGACTTAGAATTAGAATGAGCTAAGTCTAAGAAATCTTTGGTTTTCGTCAAACTAATATGTGACCTTCCCTCCGCTGAGACAAAAAATGTGGCATAGGATTCCTTACCTGACAAATCCCTTTTTCTGATCAGTTCTGATGACATATGGTACAGAGATATCATTATATATCTCCAGACTCAAACTTTCTGGCCCGATCTCTCTAGTACATATCGTCGTCTCATACGTTATCAAGCCCTCCAATACATCATTCTAGGTGATACTCTTTACCGTCGCAGGGTTGATTTTATTTTTCGACGATGTCTCACCTACGATGAAGCCAAGAAAGTTTTGAATGACTATCACTCCAGAGCATGTGGCAATCATATGTCTGGGTATGCCACTGCCCAAAATATCTTACGAGTTGGTTATTTATGGATGGACTTGTTTAAGGATTGCATTATTGTTGTTCAAAAATGCCATTCTTGCCAAACTTATAGTAACAATATAATTTCTCACCCTGATCCCTTACATCCTGTAGTTTTTGTTGGTCCATTCTCCAAATGGGGCATTGACGTCATGACATGTAACCCTCACTCAATCAGGGGGCATGGATACATCATTGTAGCTGTGGATTATTTCACTAAATGGGCCAACGTGATGCCTACATTTGATAACACCGGGAAAACTACAACATTATTCATTTTCAATCATATCATTACTCGGTTTGGTATCCCTCAAGCTATCATTACTGATCACGGTAGTCATTTTTGGAATTTCATGATGTCTGAACTAACTGAAAAGTCAGGTCTTCGCCATGAAAACTCAACCCCCTATTACCCACAGGCCAATGGCCAAGTTGAAGAAATCAATAAAGTTCTCATTACTATGCTTCGACAGATGATAGGAATTCATAAGACGAGCTGGCACATGTTGCTTTTTTCCACATTATAGGCCTATCGGACATTTGTTAAGTCTACCACGGGATTTACACCTTTCCAGTTAGTTTATGGCATTGAGGCTATCTTGTCGATTGAATTTGAAATATCGTCTTTGAAACTGACCTGAGAGTAATAGGGGGTTTCATTTTCATGGTGAAGACCCAACTTTTCAGTAAGTTCAGACATCATGAAATTCCTAAAATGACTACCATGATCAGTAACGATAGCTTGAGGGATACCAAACCGAGTAATGATATGATTGAAAATGAATAATGTTGCAGTGTTCTTGGAGTTATCAAATGTAGGCATCGTCTCGATCCATTTAGTGAAATAATCCATAGCTACAATGATGTCTGAAGGTGATCTAGTTATCCTCTACGAACATGATCCTAATTTGCTAGGGGCCCGTAAATTCGAGGCCATGTGGTAAGGTCCTTACATTGTCAAATGTGTTTTGGAGAAGGGAGCTTATGAGATAGTCGATTATGATGGAATTCCTTTGAGTGAGCCTCGAAATGGGATTTACTTAAATAAGTACTATACTTAAATCATTTTTGCATGAGTGCTTGTACTTTTAATGTATTATACTCTTGCATTTTTTTTCGTTGTTTGGTTTCAACCTTCAACTGCTTACCTTGTGTTGTGCTTGGTTTCCAGATGTCAGTGTCTTCACTACCCTACATTGGCTTTGCCAATGGCGCTAGTCACTGTTATAACCCCAATTTGCACCAGACATGCTTACCTGGCATCAGGCCATCTCAGATTCCTTATTTTCCAAAAAACTACTGAACAAATCTTCTTAAAAACCCCCTTTATAAAGGCCCATGTGCCCTACTCCATTACTGAACGCGTGTACATGCTAGCTGACCCAAGACAACCCCCGTGTACCTACAAAAGCACGAAAAAATGAAAGTTTCTAACGGAACACATAGCTTTGGGTAAGTTAACTAAACCTTTCAGCCATCCATGGCCGGTCATTCGACCAAATACCTAGCTCCTTCTAGCCTATAAAAGAAGGGGTAGGGGTCCCTGTTGGAAAATACTGAGAGGGGGGGGGGTGAATCAGTATTTGATCTATCAATCAAATTTTTAACTTTTCTTTTACTGAAAAATCTTAGTCTACTTTATAGAGATCAGTTGTTGTATATTCTTATGAAAACAATAGTGCATCCAGAGATCTTATTATGGATTTCTTCATTCATCATATGTCTTTTGAAACAATAAATCAACGAAATAAACTAACACAGATGAGTAGCACACATGAACACCAGGATTTAAGGTGGAAACCCAAATCGGGAGAAAAACACCGCTGTTGTTGTCTCTGTCTTCAATGAATATTATTAAGAAAACATTCTACAATAATGTACTAGTGCAGACTCATACTAGTATGCAGGCTTCTACCTGCAGAAGGCTACAACCTTCTCTCGTTTACCAGCCTTTCCTGGAAGGGAGCTTCAACCCCCTGATGATAGCACCAACTTCTACTGGTAAAGGGTTTAACCCTCATACTCACTACTGACCACGTTTCATTAATTTTCACACTGGATCAGGCAGATTCATCTAGTGGTTATGACAGTAACAGAAATTTTCTCAAGAGAAAATACAAATCTACAGTCTGTCAGGCAGTTACCAAATGACACATATTAAACAACTCACTGAGCCTGGAGATGATGCCTCTGATCTCATGGTTGTTGGACCCACAGCTGAAATCTCTCTGTCACTGTAGATCTGCCGCTCGACTGCCACAAGGAGGTTCCTCTTTCTTCAAACTTTCCATGCTGCCTTCACAAATGACCTCACCTGCTAGCAGATATTCCCACTGTCAGAAAATGGCATCCGCATCCTTCAAAAGGATTCCTGCAACCTATCACCGTCCTCCTTTTCTCCTGCAAGCCCCCTCGTAGGAAGAGCATCGACCGCTTCTTATACCCATTGGTCATGAACTCGTTCAACACTCGTTGGGTCCCATATTTATTACGCAGAGGAAATCGGGCTCCTGTTAAAAATTTAAATTAAACTTACGCGCGCCCCATTTTAAATCAATGGTTCTGATCAAATCTGTATCTAACGATCCAGATTCACTCGTGTTTTTCACGATATCGGGGTTTTTGATGTCGAGTGACTTTGTTATTTCACAGTCTCGATCCCCGATTACCGATGCGCCCCTTTCCACGCGCTAGCCCTGCTGGCTATAAGCCTTGGTCCCATAAGACCGTCAACACATGACCTCGGTCAAACCTCCATCGGGGTTTCGGCGTTTTCGATATCATCATGAACATGCCTCCAGGATTCCCGATCCCCGATTTCCCGAGCTTTAGCCCCATCTGGCTACTCAATGGTCCATATGACCATTTCCCATGACCATAGTTAGACCTCCATCAGGGTTTCAGCGTTTTCGATGCATCGATGCATTCACCCGGAAATTTCCCGATCGGCTAAATCCCGACGCTCCTTTCATATGCTAGCAGCTGGCTGACCCTGGTTCACGTGACCGTTACCTGTAA
>JZKD02S1765711.1:376493-402358 GCA_000966675.3 Picea glauca | reverse complement strand
CGGGGTTTTCGTTGTCATTGTTCACAAGACTCGTGAAACTCTGAATCCCGATTCTCCGATGAAGCCTCCTGTCTACACGTGGATGGTCACGATCTCTGCTTGAATTAACGGTTGCAATTGAATCGCAATATCGCGTTTCGCGATTTCGGGGTTTTCATTGACGAGTGATTTGGACATTTCAAAGTCCCGAACCCCGATCCGTACAGAGATGTGACCAACGGTCCTGATCCTTTCTGGATTTGACGGTCCAGATTCAATCGGGATTTCACCTTGGCTTTTCCTGATGGAATATCTCCCTCGCAGCTTCTGTCTGATCTGACGGCCCTCGTTCTTTCGGGAAATTTGAATGAGATCCTGTGGTTGTGGATCTCTGTCTTCCTTCTCTTCTGCATGCCAACTCCTGAGCTTATTCTCCTCGAATCCTTAAAGGGTTTTATCCTTCTTATCCTACCAGCTCCGTTGTTGCCATCAATGACAACAACCATCAATACACATTCGTTGCTTGTTCAATATTTGCCAACAGTCCCATTTGAAAGGAGGAAAATCATAGTAAAGAAACTATACCCGATTGAGCATTCCCTTTGTCCCAACCTTTATCCATCCTTATGCAAAGAGAAATATAGAGCAAAGAAATTGGAAGACAGTGAAAGAAGAGACCGAGACTAGGATTGAGGAGTAGTGGCCGACTTTATCATTGTAAGGTATCATTGTGAAGTTAATAAAATAATTGTTTTTCCCGTCCCACCATATGAGATTGTCATTTATTTGAATATTGATTGTATGAGTGATTAAATATCTAACCCATTAGTTCATAGATTAAATGCATGCAGAGTTCTTTGTTTGTATTTTGTGAATGCAGTTCATCATTGGGAGGAGAGTTGCAGTCAAATAAAAACCAAGCACGAAAAGGGATCGACATCAAACACGAAAAATAAGGTACGATAACTTGATCTCTTGAACTTTGTATTTACATATGAGTAATGGGGGTTTAGGTCTGGGATGATGGTAAGAAGTAAGAATCTTTAGGTCATTTTTGCATGCATGATAAAAACCCTTAGTGCTAGTCCGTAGGAGGGATTCCCACCCACAACAGAATTGGTGACCGTACTGGGGATCTCTAGGGTTTTTTCGGGAATATTTTTCTTGGGTATTTTTAAAAATTGGTTTCATTCCTTATTTTTAAAGTTTTTGCAAAATTCTAAGCTAGCAGAGATTCTGGTCTTCCATACTAGTTGTCTCCATTTCTTTGCTTGGCTGCATTTTTTTTTTTTACGGGAGTCACAGAGGTACACGTGGCCTGTATAAGGCCTGCACGCATGTACCCGCTCCCTGCCTTCACACAGCCCATGTGTACATGCTAGTTGATGAAGTGTCAGTCAAGTGTTTGAATTCAGAATTTTTTTTTTAGAGAGGCAGTCATCCTTTCCCCTGTCAGAAGCAATCATTCTCAGGGGTTTTCTGGATCTCATTCTAGTCTCTGTGTTTGCAATTCTATAGCTTAGGTATCACCTCGGATTGATTTTATTCTATGCAAGTTTCCTTTTTCTTTTTTTTTTCTATTAAAGTAAAGTTTATGGGTCTTCAAGGGACATTGGTTTTCAATACCAGTTTTCTATGCCAATGTTTGATTTCTTTTTTTTCATTTTTGAAGGATTACAGAGGTACATGTGGCCTGTCTAAGGCCTGCACGCGTGTACACATGCCCTGATATTACACAGCCCACGTGCACACGCTGGTTGTTGAACTATCAACAACGCAACTGTTGAGAAATTTTTTGTAAGCATAGGCAGTCATCCTCTTCGTTATCAAGAGTTATACCTTCTTAGGAATTTCCTTGATTTAGTTTTAGCCTCTGTCATAGCAGTCGACAACTTAGGTTTGGTACAAAAATAGCTTTCTTTTTCATTGAAAAATTTTCCTAAAAATTTTCTTTCATAGGGTTTTTTGACAAGTGTGAGAGTCTTCTTTTATCAGCTTGTGTGTTAAAGTTGGTGACTCTTTGCGATCTGCACTCAGGCCAAAAGTTTTCATGGTCTTTACTTGTCATCATTTTTCCTTTTTTCCTTGCTAGCATTAAATAAATAAAAAAAATTAGTTTACTTCTTGGTTTGATTGAATAATTGTTTGTTGAATTAATAATCAAGGAAAAGTTTTGTTTTCATAAGTTCTTAACGGTTTACTTAGACAATAAGTAGCTCATAGTCAAGTGAAATCTTGTGTTGAGTTGGCTGATTTAAAGATCTTAGAAATCATAATTTGAAAAGTTGGTTAGGAAATTGAAAAACACAAATTTGAATGTGTTTAGAAAAAGTCATTTTGTTTCCAATTTTCTGTTTATTTTCTCTTTTCGTCCCTCAAAACATCACTAGTTTCATTTCCATAACCCTTGACTTAAGACAATCCTTAAAAAAAAATGGTAAAACTAAAATTAATTAGACTTTTTATTTTTGTAGGGTCAACCAACTAGTTTAGGGTTAGGGCCTTGAATTAGGTTGGAGAGGAAACTCTTCAAGGCCATTGAATCAAACATTGGAGTCTGAGTTAGGGAGTGTCCAAGTTCAGTATCGTGAAATTTATCTAGGACCCTCCTCTAACACAGGGTCTAAACACGAGGTCGCGTAAGGAAAGGTAGTGGAGATAACCCCTCCAAAGCCGGACCAAGCGTAGTGGAGAACACATATAGAGGGCTTGTCTTGGGATTTCGTCGATTGCATTTGCCACAGAGCTTCGTGGGTCTCGAATACATTCAAGGTCCTCATTTTTCTTCCGGACCACTTGCTTTCGATACCCTTGACAGGTTTCGGGCTTGATACCCTTCTCATTGTGGTCTACCCGACTGTCGATTGTACCCGCCTGGTAACTGTTCGCGAGCTGGCAACTTAGTTGACTTTATTCTAGGGACTTACACAGGTGACTGTGGGGTATACCACGGTACCTAGGGCAGACATCGGGCCACACTTTTCATAGAATACCCAAAGGGTGCTTCCGTATTCGAGTTTCACTTGCACCGGTAATTTTCTCTAGTGTTGGCTGGCGTAACTGTTATTCCAACTAGATAGTCGTTTTCTTTATTTTCCTTTAGGAACTTTTAGTGTGTGATCTGTGCTCCTTAGTTTTCCATAGTGATTTAGTCAGTCATTGCTTTGGGTATCTGACCTAGGGTGGTAGACCGCCCACTCCACCAGTCATGAGGAATTTTTGGTCTTCCGCTTAGAAACATGGAGCCGCCTCTTTATAGGCGTTGTTTTGATACCACTGGTTTGCCAGAGTCAGTGCGTGAGAATTTTACAGACTTGAACGATCCCGCAAGGGGAGAACCTGTGCATAGGATATTCATGGCCAAAGTTCTCGATGATACAAACCAAGGAACCCATTCACAAGAGGATTCTTGTGCTTTTCTGTTACTTCCATACCTCTAATCGGGAGGAAGATTCTCCAATCAACACACAACAACTCCCGAAAATGCGAGATGTGACCAGCATGTTGGGATTTCAGAGTTCAGGATTTCGCGAGTACAACAGTCAATATCAACGCACAACAATTCCCAAAATCACAAAAGGTGACCAGCATTTCGGGATTTCGGAGTTTGGGATTTCGCGAATACAACAACTAACATAAATCACAACAACTCCCAATATCGCGAAAAGCGACCAGCATTTCAGGATTTTGGAGTTCCAAAATTTGCGAATATAGAAGACAAACATCAACAGATACAAACCTTTGAAATGAGAAACAAAGGGAAGATTGGACTAGCGCTTCGGGGTTTCGGGGTTCGGAACTTCATGAGTTCGAGTGCCCCAAACTTCAACATATACGAAATTTTGAAATGCGAAAAGGAAAAAAAAGAGACCCATATTTTGAGGTTTTGGGACTTTGTGAGTTCCAGTGCCCAAACATCAACATTACACAACTTCCAAAATGCGAAAGGGAAATGCCCAACATTTCGGGATTTCGGGGTTCGGAATCCCGTGACTTCAAAAGCCAAAACATCAAACACAACCAAATCCCAAAATTGTGAAAAGGAACGTGGAACTAACATTTCGGGATTTCGGTGGTTCGGGGTTTTCGCGGTTTCAAAAAAGTAAACAACAACACACAACCACTCCCAAGTTCCGAAAAGGTGAAGGGATGTGGGACCAACACTTTAGGATTTTGGGATCCGGGGTTTCGGGTTTTCAAATACCAAAATACAATACACAACAACTCCTGAATTCCGAAAAGTGAAAGGATGTGGGACTAACACTTCGGAATTTCAGGATTCGGGTTTTCGGGGTATCAAATGTCAAACAACATAACACAACAATTCCTGAATTTCGAAAAGTGAAAGGGTGTGGAATTAACACTTTGGGATTTCGGGATTCGGGTTTTCGGGGTTTCAAATGTCAAACAACATAACATAACAATTCCCGAATTCCGAAAAGTGAAAGGGTATGGAATTAACACTTCAGGATTTCGGGATTCAGGTTTTTCAGGGTTTCAAAAGTCAACATCCAACATACAACAACTTCTGAATTGCGAAAAAGACAGGAAAGTGGGATCCACATTTCAGGGTTTCGGGGTTCGTAACTTCGTGAGTTCAAGTTCCCCAAACCTCTTATGTAACCAACTTCTGAAATGCGAAAAGTGGAAGCTTCGGGGTTTCGGGGTTCGAAACTTAGCGAGTTCAGAATCCATACATAAATACACACGAACCTCCGAAAGGCGAAAAGAAAGTTGGACTAAGTTTTCTTGTTGAAAATAATTAAGGTAATCATTCAATCAAAACGCAAAGGAAGAGGGTACTCTACTTCTACTGTAACTCTTCACACTATTTCCATCACTCCCTGCTCTTTATCCTTTGCAGGTACTCTTGATTTTCGTTTTTTGGGAGAACTGAAGGTGTAGAAGGATACGATATACTTTTACTTCACAGAATTCTGAAAGCCTATGGACTTTGGAATTTTACATGCACAGAGGGGCACAAAGGATAAAATATACTATGTAAGGTAATTCTACAATAATCACTTAGAGCCTCTTTTAATCAATGCATTAAACGTCCATAGTACTAGATCTGGGCATCTATGTAAATACATGATCAAGAATATCATTCCATCAGGGATTGGTCATTATAAATGATGTTCCGAGGGATCTGAGTTTGGTTTCCTAGGGATTTATCTATAGAGAGGATCTGCATCATTGTCGTTAATCTCCTCCTTTCCATACTTACTTATAGAAATATAATAACAGATTTTCTTCACATATATTCCCCACAACAAACAAAAATGGAAAACGTTACAGTTCTAATTTAATCAATACAATGCATAAGAAAAAATCATTCAGACAGAGAGTGGACATCATTCTAGTTCGGATTTAATAAGACATCGAAATACAAACATAGCCATTCATAATCAAGAGGGGTAGATAAACATATATGAATCTAGTCTGTGGGAAGAAAAAGGGAACAACCACGTTCCTCCCAACCGTAGAACCAGGCAGCCAAAGTCACTTTCCCGATTCACCCCCTAGCCTGACCATGAATCCATGAGGGCGAACTTGGAAACTCCTCCTCAGCAATGTCCTTCAATTCCAACACTTATCCTCTTACCTCACACTTTCTTAACAGTGCTCATAATAGCAAGGCGATCTTGTTTTAGCAAGCTCCTCTTGCCTCACACTCAATCCCCAGTGTTCATAACAGCAAGAGAGATCTGAAATCCTTTCCCAACATACTTGGCAGCATCCCGCCTCCTTGCATATGCTATTTATCCATTTCTTTTGCCCAGGTCTTTTCCCTCCTTTGGGGATTTTCACAGCTTTCTTAATCCCTTATTTTCAGGGGCTGCCAGTGGCCAAATCTCTAATTTTCCACTTGTAATCATCCCAGAGGAAGTTCCAACTTATTCCCCACTCATGGAGTCATGGTCAGTTGATTTTTAACATGGTTGTTCCATTTGTCCTCCTGCAGTTAATATAAATATTCTATTGTGATACAAGTGTCATAGTCAAATATTTAGTTGAGTCCAAACAGATCTCTGCCCAATAGTCACAATAATTAAATACAATTATTAAATTCGAAATTCAGAATTGCCATAAATGGCAAAAAATTTCCAGATTTGAATTTGCCAAAAACGGAAAGAAATTTCCAGCACACAAAAATAAAATATTATTTTTGAGGGATGTCACATCCTTTCCCCCTTCAGTGAAACACTATCCTCAGTGTTCATTCCTTTCCTGAAACAAGATTGGATGAGATTTTCGCAAATCTCTCTCCAATTCCCAGGTGGCCTCCTCAATACTAAAGTGCTTCCATTGCACCTTTACCTAAGCGATGGCTCTGTTCCGAAGTGTTATTTCTCTCTGGTCCAGAATGCACAGGGGTTCCACCTGGAACTCGCCTTTGGGTTCCACCATCACCAAGTTCCAATCAATCATATGAGTAGGGTCATGAATATACTTTTTCAACAAAGAAACATGAAATACATTATGAATTCTTAGATTAGTTGGAAGTGCAAGATGATATGCTACGGGACCAATTCGAGTCAGTATCTCGAAGGGCCCACAAAACCTGGGTGCCAACTTGGCATTGTTCCCCAACTTCAGTGAGCTTTTTCGGGCTTTGACCTTCAAATAAACATGGTCTCCTACTTGAAATTCCAAGTGTCTTCTTTTCTGATCTGCATAACTCTTTTGTCTATCATGTGCTTCTTTCAAGTTTTGTTGTACTTTCTTTACCATGTTCTCCATTTCTTGGATCATTTATGGTCCAACCATGAGTCTGTCAACCGGGTTATCCCAGCTAATTGGAGTTGTACACTTTCTGTCGTATAGTATTTCAAAAGGGCTCAACTTAGCTGAAGTTTGGTACCCATTGCTATATGCAAATTCTACCAAGTGTAGGTAGTCTTCCCACTTGTTCGGCTTTGTTCTTACATACATGCGGAGCATATCCTCTATGATTTGATTTGTCCTTTCGGTCTGTTCATCTGTTTTTGGATTATAACTCATACTGAAATTCAAATTAGTATTTAGCCTTGCAAACAATTCCTTCCAAAAAGTGGATGTGAATTTTACGTCTTTATCTGAAATCACCATTTTAGGAATACCATGCAGTCTAAAAATTTCTTTCATGAATATTTCAACAATGTTAATAGATTTAAAATTAGACTTTATAGGAATAAAGTGTGCAGACTTACCGATTTTATTGATTACAACCATGATTGAATTATTATGTTTCTTAGTTTTAGGCAAACCTGTTATAAAGTCTAGTGATATGGTCTCTCATTTCCATTCTAGTACTGGTAATGGTTGTAATAGGCCGGCTGGATGCTGGTGTTCAGCCTTAACCTGCTGGCAATCTTGGCACCTAGCCAAGTACTCTACTTCTTCGCCCTTCATATTAGGCCATTAAAATAGTTTTATGGGTGTTGTTATTGTTTTCTGGTAACCTGGATGGCCAGAGTATGGTTTCTTATGCACTTCGTCTAAAATAGTTAATTTTAGCTTTGTTGAATCTGGTATGTATAGTCTGTTTTTAAATCTTAATAGTCCCTTCTTGTCGATACTTATATCTGGTTTATATGAGTCTACAATACTATTTTGAAATTCTTCCATTATCTTAGTGTAATTTTCGTCGTTAACACCTGTCGTTCTTATTCTTTGTTCCAGTTCACTTTCTGCCCTACTGATATTTATCTCAAATAACCCATGGATTCTACGGCTTAAAGCATCTGCTACTTTATTTTCCTTACCCTTGATATGTCTGACCTCAAAGTCGAATTCGCTCAAGAAGGCTAGCCACCTTGCTTGTTTTGCATTAAGGCCTGGTTGGTTAAACATATATTTCACTCTGCTATTATCCGTCAATAGTAAGAATTTTCTGCCCATTATATAGTGTCGCCACATTTTTAAAGCATGTATTACTGTTGCTAATTCTAAGTCATGAGTGACATAGTTTCACTCATGTTCCTTTAATTTCCAGGACTTATAACAAATCACATGCCCTTCCTGAGTTAGAACACCACCTAGTCCCTCTTTACTTGCTTCAACGCATACTGTGAAGTCTTTATCTGGGTCTGCTACCTTCAAAATGGGCGCTGATGTCAATAATTCTTTTAGCTTGTTAAAACTGTCTTGACACTTTTGCGACCAGTTAAACTTGGTCCCTTTCTTTTGTAATGACATGATAGGGTAGGCTATCTTGGAGAACCCTTCTATAAATCTACGATAATATCCAGTGATTCCCATGAATGACCGGATATCTGCAACATCCTTAGGTACTAGCCATTCCATAATGGCTCTTATCTTTTCCAGGTCTACGGCAATACCTTCCGAGGAAATGACATGTCCTAAATATTGTATTTCTCTTTGATAAAAGTCACGTTTGTCGAATTTTGCGTAAAGTTTTTGTTTCCTTAGTGTTTGCAGAACTATTCGTAAGTGTTCATCATGTTCCTCCTTTGTTTTAGAATAGACCAGAATATCATCGATAAATACTACTATGAACTTGTCTAAGTACTGGCTGAAAATGTTGTTCATCAAGCACATAAATGTGTCTGGTGCATTTGTGAGTCCGAAAGGTATGACTACAAAATCGTAGTGTCTGTATCTTGTTCAAAAATCTATTTTGTTTATGTCCTGGTCCTTTATCCTAACTTGATGATATCCGGATCGTAAATCCAATTTTGAGAAGATCTTGGCCCCACCAACTTGATCAAACAGATCATTTATCCTGGGTAAGGGGTATTTGTTATTAATGGTCACTTTGTTCAGTTGTCTATAATTGATACATAGTCTTAGAGTATCGTCTTTCTTTTTCACAAAGAGGACTGGTGCTCCCCATGGCAAGACACTTGGTTTGATATACTCTTTGTCCAACAATTCCTGTAATTGTATTTTTAATTCTGTCAGTTCTGGTAGACTCATTCGGTAGGCTGATTTTGAGATAGGGGTTGATCCGGGTAGTAAGTCTATGGAGAAATCTATTTCTCTCCTAGGAGGCAATTCTGGTATCTCATCAACAAACATGTCTCTGAATTCACGTATGACAACAAAGTCTTCTAACTTGGGCTTATCTTCTTTTTCTAATAGATTCGTTACGTGGATGGCGTAAACTTGACATCCCTTTCTAATACATTTCTTGAGTTGCATCGCTGAGACTTGTCTGACTGATACAGGTTTTGGTATGCCTTGGGCTGTTCTAACAGTGCCAAAATTATCTTTATAGCTAAGTATCTTTGTATAACAATCTAGTACTGCTTTGTGTTGTTCCAACCAATCCATCCCAATAATCATATCATAAGACCCTAGTGGTAGGATGTTCAGATTGGTCCTTATCTTTTGACCATCTAAGCTGAACTCAAGGTCAGAAATAAAATTAAATACCTTTCTTTTAGCACATGTTGCTAGTTTTACAAGCCAAGATTTTTCATGCTTTTGTTTCTTAAGTTTATTCGATTCTACTACATCGGGAGTAATATAACTTAATGTAGATCCAGGGTCAATTAAAATAGAAATTAGAGTGTCATGGATTTTACCTTCGATTTATACCATCGAGGACTGGTGGTCAGCTTGTCGACCATCTATGGATGCATTTATCCGATGCAAACTTCTGCCCATGTCACCCACCGTTGAGGCTTCCTGCAAATTGTGAACAACAGTTCTGTTTTCTGAAATTAAACATGGACAATTCCTCCTTAGATGAGGCTCTCCACACTCCCAACACTTTAATGGCTCACGTGAGTTGTCCCCAAACTTCTTCGTTCCCAGGTTTACTGGTTTACCGCTACCTCGTGTATTCAGATGATTTGAGTGAAAATCCTTCCTTGGGAAACTTTTTGCTGCATTATGATAAGGAGTTGGCTAGTATCTCTTCTTTCGCTGGTTTATTCCATCTTGCTTCTTATCCTTCCAGGTCTTGGGAAACTCTACCCGTTGTTTATACTGGTCATAGAACATTCGTGCTTTCCTGAATGCCTCACTCAAGGATTTGGGGTTGTCAAATTCAATTCTGTCCCTGTAGGACTATGGTAAACAACTTAAGAATCGCTGGATTTTTACCTTATCCTCTCGGATGTATGGTACGAACCTTAGTAGTTCCAGAAATTTATTTATAAGGCCCTCCATCGTCATTTGTCTGAGTCGTAACTCATAGAATTCTTTTGTCTTCCTTTCATAATAGCTTTCAGAAAGGTATTGTTTCTTAAAATACTTCTTAAAGTCAGACCATTCCAACTGTTTCTCCTTTAGGCACTTGGCCAATTTCAGGTCCTGCCACCAAATGTTGGCCTTCCCCTTTAGATTGTAGATGGCCATTCTGACCTTCATGTTGCTAGAATAGTTGTAGATTTGGAAGTATTTTTTGATGTCCCACAACCATGCCTCGGCTTCTTCTCCTGTCCTGGATTCTCCATCAAAGGTAGCTAGTTTAATCTTTTTAAATTCTCCTTCAAGGTGGTCTGTTTGTTTTCTTTCTCTATCTGGTATGGTTTTTTCTTCAGCTAAAGGTGTCCCTTCAGACGAACTGTCTCCTTTTTATGTTTTCGCACCAGAATTATTGGAGGCCCTTTTGCTGACCTCCTTCTCATGACTAACATATTTTAGGCTTTTCTTGATTACTATGCTACGCAACAGGACTTCATTTATCTCTTGTTGTTCCTGCTATGCCTTCTTTAATTTTTCATTGTCGGCCTTGAAAACCTGTAGTTCAACAATAAGGTTCCTCATTGTTTCCAACACCTCCATGGGTGAACTTCCATCACTGTTCTGTCTCGGATCTCCAGGAGGTCCTTGTTGTGGATTCCCTTCTATCCTAATTTATGCACCTTCTTGAGTTGCCATTATTCAACACAAAACAAAAAATCTTTATGTTTGTAATCCACAAGATTTATTAGTTTTTCCATAAATCAAAATATATACTAAGCAATTAATGTGGCCCTATTCAGGCCCAGTGTTGTAACTTTTGCTCTGATACCATATGCAATGTACCTCAAAACATCACCATAAAAAAATAAAAAAAAATTGTACAATTATCCTTGCATAGTTTCGAGATTTAAGAAATTAAGTCTTCTGTTATAAAGCTTGAGTTTGAAAGTTTGTTGGAGACCTTACTATCATTGATTGTCTTTACTATGCAACTTAAAACTTCCTTCTCGACGATACAACAAATGTATACTCCTCCCTTCAATGTCATTTAAAGTCTTGTAAAAATTACCATATTTTCTTATTTGATGATGTTTATAACACCAGCACAGATTTAACTATACGAGCAACTTAAAAATAGGTCTGTTACTTCCATACCTCTAATCAAGAGGAAGATTCTCCAATCAACACACAACAACTCCCGAAAAAGCAAGAAGTGACCAGCATGTCGGGATTTCGGAGTTCGGGATTTCGCGAGTAAAACAATCAATATCAACGCACAACAATTCTCGAAATCGCGAAAGGTGACCAGCATTTCAGGATTTTGGAGTTCGGGATTTCATGAATACAACGGCTAACATTAACACACAACAACTCCCAATATCGTGAAAAGCGACCAGCATTTCGGGATTTTGGAGTTCGGAAATTCGCGAATATCAACAGATGCAAACCTCCGAAATGAGAAACAAAGGGAAGATTGGACTAGTGCTTCGGGTTTCGGGGTTCGGAACTTCGTGAGTTCGAATTCCCCAAACTTCAACATATACGAACTTCCGAAATGAAAAAAGGAAAAAAAAAGAGACCCGTATTTTGGGGTTTCGGGGTTCGGGACTTTGTGAGTTCTAGTGCCCAAACATCAACATTACACAACTTCTGAAATGCGAAAGGGAAATGCCCAGCATTTTGGGATTTCAGGGTTTGGAATCCCGTGACTTCAAAAGCCAAAACATCAAACACAGCCAAATCCCGAAATTGCGAAAAGGAACGTGGAACTAACATTTCGGGATTTCGGCGGTTCGGGGTTTTCGTGGTTTCAAAAAAGTAAACAACAACACACAACCACTCCCAAGTTCCGAAAAGGTGAAGGGATGTGGGACCAACACTTCGGGATTTTGGGATCCGGGGTTTCAGGTTTTCAAATACCAAAATACAATACACAACAACTCCCGAATTCTGAAAAGTGAAAGGATGTGGGACTAACACTTTGGAATTTCAGGATTTGGGCTTTCGGGGTATCAAATGTCAAACAACATAACACAAAAATTCCCAAATTCTGAAAAGTGAAAGGGTGTGGAATTAACACTTCGGGATTTCAGGATTTGGGATTTCGGAGTTTCAAATGTCAAACAACATAACACAACAATTCCCGAATTCCAAAAACTGAAAGGGTATGGAATTAACACTTCGAGATTTTGGGATTCGGGTTTTTCGGGGTTTCAAAAGTCAACATCCAACATACAACAACTTCTGAATTGCGAAAAAGATAGGAAAGTGGGACCCGCATTTCGAGGTTTCGGGGTTCGAAACTTCGTGAGTTCAAGTTCCCCAAACCTCTTATGTAACCAACTTCTGAAATGAGAAAAGTGGAAGCTTCAGGGTTTCAGGGTTCGGAACTTCGCAAGTTTAGAATCCATACATAAATACACATGAACCTCCGAAAGGCGAAAAGAAAGTTGGACTAAGTTTTCTTGTTGAAAATAATTAAGGTAATCATTCAATCAAAATGCAAAGGAAGAGGGTACTCTACTTCTACTGTAACTCTTCACACTATTTCCATCACTCCCTGCTCTTTATCCTTTGTGGGTACTCTTGATTTTCGTTTTCTGGGAGAACTAAAGGTGTATAAGGATACAATATACTTTTACTTCACAGAATTCTGAAAGCCTAAGGACTTAGGAATTTTACACGCACAGAGGGGCACAAAGGATAAAATATATTGTGTAAGGTAATTCTATAATAATCACTTAGAGCCTCTTTTAATCAATGCATTAAACGTCCACAGTACTAGATCCAGGCATCTATGTAAATACATGATCAAGAATATCATTCCATCAGGGATTGGTCATTATAAATGATGTTCTGAGGGATCTGAGTTTGGTTTCCTAGGGATTTATCTACAGAGAGGATCTGCATCATTGTCGTTAATATCCTCCTTTCCATACTTACTTATAGAAATATAATTATAGATTTTCTTCACATATATTTCCCACAACAAACAAAAATGGAAAACGTTACAGTTCCAATTTAATCAATACAATGCATAAGAAAAAATCATTCAGACAGAGAGTGGACATCATTCTAGTTCGGATTTAATAAGACATCAAAATACAAACATAGCCATTCATAATCAAGAGGGGTAGATCAACATATCTGAATCCAGTCAGTGGGAATACCAAGGGAACAACCACGTTCCTCCCAACCGTAGAACCGGGTAGCCAAAGTCACTTGCCCGATTCACCCCCTAGCTTGACCATGAATCCATGAGGGAAAACTTGGAAGCTCCTCCTCAGCAATGTCCTTCAATTCCAACAGTTATTCTCTTGCCTCACACTTACTTAACAGTGCTCATAATAGCAAGGTGATCTTGTTTCATCAAGCTCCTCTTGCCTCACACTCAATCTGCGGTGTTCATAATAGCAAGAGAGCTCTGAAATCCTTTCCCAGCATACTTGGTAGCGTCCTGCCTCCTTGCATATGCTATTTATCCATTTCTTTTGCCCAGGTCTTTTCCCTCCTTTGGGGATTTTCACAGCTTTCTTAATCCCTGATTTTTAGGGGCTGCCAGTGGCCAAATCTCTGATTTGCCACTTGTAATCATCAGCCCAGTGGCAGTTCCAACTTATTCCCCACTCATGGAGTCATGGTCAGTTGATTTTTAACATGGCTATTCCATTTGTCCTCCTGCAGTTAATATAAATATTCTATTGTGATACAAGTGTCATAGTCAAATAGTTAGTTGAGTCCAAACAGATCTCTTCCCAACAATCACAATAATTAAATACAATTATCAAATTTGAAATTCGGAACTGCCATAAATGGCAAAAGATTTCCAGATTTGAATTTGCCAAAAACGGAAATAAATTTCCAGCACACAAAAATAAAATATTATTTTTGGGGGATGTCAGATTTTCCTTTCTTGGGAAACGTTGGTGTCCCTTTGATGGCCACATTGTACATTCCTGGATTGAATGTGGGACTACCAGTTTGGTTGGGTACCATTCCAAACATCACGAATTCTCTTAACGCTTCTCAGTTGAGCACCCTATGTCATGGGCACCATGTTGATTCCCTTTCATCAACAAAGTCTTCTCCTCCTCCTTCTCCCGCCCCTAGTGAAAGTACAGTTACTAGTAATCGAAAGCCTAAATGAAGTAGAAAGAGGAAGAATAGGAAGAAGAAATCACCAACCTCTGTGAGTCATGTTGGAGAGAGGTCCTCAACATCTCCAAGTCATGTTGAAGACCAACACCCAGCCTCTGCAAGTCACACTGGGGGAAAGCACCCAGCCTCTACCAGTCACGCTGGGGGAAAAAGTCCAGTCCCTTCTAGTCATACTGGCAATAGGTCTGTAGCCTCTGCGAGTCATGTTATCAATCCTTCGCCAACCTCTTTAAGACATGTTAGAGATGTGCAACCAACCACTGCTAGTCATGCTGGGGGCATTGATTCTGTTGAGAAACCTAGACGGATAGGACGTAAGCCTAAGTTCCCTTGTAAGCTTTGCAAGGGAGATCACCTTACTCATTTGTGTCCTAGAATTTCAGAGGTACAAATATTGTGGTCCTTGTCTGCAAGCTCTTCTGATTCTGAGTCTTCTGAGGTTTCCTCACAGTCTATTCAACCATTGGTTGAGAAAGTGGTCATGTTGATGTTGTCATCGGCTGATCCCACTCCTTTTTTGAGGGGTGAGGTGCCTTTAGACCTTGTATTCTCTCAGCCTATTCAGTGATTGGTTGATAAAGTGGTCATATAGTGGTGCAAGGCCCGTTAGATTTCAATATGCTTCTCGGGCGTGATTATGTATATGCTATGAATGTTGTGGTATCTACGCTCTTTCAAGTGATGCATTTCCCTCACAATGGAAGCATTGTCACTATTGACCAGATGGCATTTGATAATCACCATCCTAATTCAGCGTTAGCTCAGGCTACCCCTTTATATGTTCCTAATGTTCGTGTAGACTCCACCCCGCCATGGGTTAATTATGTGGTGTCTTATCCTCGATGTTCAATTGCTTCTGAGCAGGAACCTGTGCAATCATGTTTTCCTTCTCGAGACTTGCAATCAACAATTGATCCATTGGTTTATCCAATGGGGGCATGGGAGCCCTTTCTTCCCCCTCTTGGTCCAAGTGGGCTTGAGTATCCTTCTGAGTCTGATCTCATTGTTTGTAGATCCTCAAGCCATTGTGCTTGTGATTCTTTGCTAATAGACTCTGCCAGTCCTGGCCATAACCTCCATCGTCATATGGAGTATGGTCAGTTTAATTCACCCTTTGGGATTGTCGACCCTCATTTGCGTGATTTCTCAGATTTTGAATTGCCTTCAGATGAGGTTATCCTTGAAGCCATGACTATGGTTTCTATACCGCAGGAGGACTTACACCATGGTTTGTGTTTTCTTCCCTTTTGGGAGACTTCCCAAGTTGACTATCGAAGAGACTCTTGGTCTAAGCCTAGAAGCGGGCTCTACCTGAACCAGTTTCATACATGAGTCATAGCCCCCACGGGTCTTCTTTTAAGCCCTTTTCAGACCCTCTAAACATGAAAATATTGCTGAGCGATCTTGTGGCCTTTCACGCTCGTTAAACTGAAAATTGAAGTCACGTCTATCCGGCTGTAGTTTACCCCTTTTTTGGTCTGGATGGTCAATTGTACAAACAAAGGTATGCTCTAAAGACCTCGGATCTCTAGAAGAGTATTCTCAGGTATAATTTTAACCCTTTTTTGGGCCTGAGAGACTAAATTTACGAAAAAGGAACTCCCATGGAGTCCATAGTTAAGCTCTTTTCAGACTCCCTAAAATTGAAAAGATCGTCGAGTGACCTTATTCTTTCACACTCGTTAAAATGTTTCGAAGAACATTCCTAACGGAGTCCATAATTAAGCTTTTTTCAGACTCCTTAAAAATAAAAAAAATTGCCGAGTGATCTTGTCTTTGTCACACTCGTTAAAATGGTTTTGAATAGACATCTTTTTGGTGCTAATTTACCCCTTTTTTGAACCGACTAGACTATCCTCGAAACAGGTACCACATTGGAGTCTCCTTTTACGTTTTTTTAGACTCTCTAAACATGAAAAATGATCGAGCTTACCTTCTCTAGGCTCATTAAACTTACATCGAAGGACGTTACCATTGTGTTTCTTATTAATCGCATTTTTATACCCGCGTCTTTGGCCTAATGCCGGCACCATGTTGCTCTCAACCGAACCATCTGAAGCATGCCTTATACGCAAGCCCTGTAGCACTTTGCCTTTGCGTCTTGACACCTTTGGCCCCAGGAGGGATTTTTCTGAGTGTCTTTGCTTTGAACATCAGTCTTGTCCTCGCGTCTCGAACTTGTATGTTTTCGAAACTCATTCCTCCTTTGTAACGTAGCATTCTTTTATTCTTTTTCCACAATTATTGAAAAAAGACAAAAAAATCAAATATACCCCAAAAAGAGGAAGGGAAAAGTATTTTCTTTATATTGGCAGCACAATGAGTCGCCCTTGGATAAAGCACATCCTTTCATTTGTTCGTCAACCCTGGGGATTTAATATGACCTTAGGAAGTTGTTCTCGCTACATTGAGTTGTGTCCTCCTCCGTTTGGTTATTCTTCCAAACATATGGAGAGTTTGCGTTGCCTCTTGCATCATGAACTTATGTTAATGCCATGCTGCCTAAGTCTCGTCATTTGTCGTGCTATTGTCCAAGGGAAATTTTTACCAAGCCCAAGTCGTCCCCTCTGCAGTTTGTCTCTTGTCCTTAGGCCCGGCCACCCCGAAGGTCCAATCAAGTCTTTGTTCGAAATCAATGAAGCCTTCAGTCTCATCATCAAGATCCTTTAGTCTATGCCCGACAAGCCATCAAAGACCTCTGGGTAGTGAAGTCGTACACTCATATTACACTCCTACCTGAGTTTTGAATATTTTGAAGTTGTTGCTTGAGCTATGAAGACCTCATCTCCAGCCATCAGGACTTATCAGCTTCTAGAAGAAGGATACTATACATGTATATCTTTTTTAGTTCGAGATGTAGCTCTGTTGTGTATTGTTTATAGCTACACTTTATATAGTTATATGACATGGATCTACAATGTATTTGATTGGTAGCCATGATTTTATTTCATCTTGAGCATGGGTATGCTCGCCTCAATGAGACAATTGTTATTTTGCAGATGGCACCTCCTGATTTATGGTCCCTAGGCTCACTTGTTTGGAACGTTGGTGAAGATTGGTAATGTATTTCGGTCATCAGATGCTCTTCTGACCTCACACATTAGGGGGCATCTGTTATAACCCTAATTTTCACCAGACATGCTTACCTGGCATCAGGCCATCTCATATTCCTTCTTTGCCAAAACACTACTGAACAACTCTTCTTAAAAAACCCCTTTATAAAGGCCCACGTTCCCTGCTCCATTACTGAACGCATGTACATGCTAGCTGACCCAAGACAACCCGTGTGTACCTACAAAATCACGAAAAAAGGAAAGTTGATGATGGAACACACAACTTTGGGTAAGTTAACTAAACCTTTCGTCCATGCATGGCCGGTCATTCAACCAAAGACCTATCTCCTTCTAGCCTATAAAAGAAGGGGTAGGGGTCCCATTTGAAAGGAGGGAAATCATAATAAAGAAACTATACCCGATTGAGAATTTCCTTTGTCCCAACCTTTAGCCATCCTTGTGCAAAGATAAATATAGAGAAAAGCAGTTGGAAGACAGTGAAAGAAGAGCCGAGAACCAAGATCGAGGAGCAGTGGCCAACTTTATCATTATAAGGTATCATTGTGAAGTTAATAAAATAATTGCTTTTCCCGTCCCGCCATATGAGATTGTCATTTATTTGAATATTGATTGTATGAGTGATTAAATCTCTAACCCATTAGTTCATAGATAAAATGCATGTAGAGTTATTTGTTTGTCTTTTGTGAATGTAGTTCAGCATTGGGAGGAGAGTTGCAGTCAAAGAACAACCAAGCGCGGAAAGGGATCAACATCAAACACGAAAAATAAGGTACGATAACTTGATTTCTTGAACTTTTTATTTCCATATGAGTAATGGGGATTTAGGCCTGGGATGATGGTAAGAAGTAAGAATATTTAGGTCATTTATGCATGCATGATAAAAATCCTTAGTGCTATTCCGTAGGAGGGATTCCCACCCACAACAGTCGCAATACTCAAAAATTAGCATCTGCTTCTTGGGAAATTTATGCACCCATGGATGAATTGATTAGTATACATGGTGTTTGTCTTGGTCGAGCAACTAACAATATCGCAGAATACAGTGCAATCATCGAATTATTGACCGACGCTGTGTCTCTTGGAATCCAACATCTTATTGTATGCCTCGATTCGCAGTTAGTAGTCTTACAGTTGAGTAACGTCTACTCCATTCGAAGTCCTACATTATTAAGGGTATATTTGTGAATTCGCCTCTTGGAACGTCATTTTGATTACATTGAATATCAACACATTCATATATTCATAAATACATTAACAGATGCATTGGCTAATTATGTGTTAGACAGACATTTGAGAAATTTATAAAATCCAATCACACTTTGTATATACAAACAAGTAAGCTAGTAGAAGCATCATATATATAACGATAAAAAATTTTACAAAAATGTCTTTGTCCGAATACCAAAATGTAAAAAATGTGAAGCACATAGCTTCATATACAAAATATAGCATCAAGGATGTTGCTCGTGATAACATGCGACTGCCCGCGCTAACTTGCGAAGCAGTCGACCGATAGATGCAGACACACCCACTGTGTGGCGTTGATAATGCCTCGGGATCTCATCAATGGAAGCATCTGGGATGTCCACTGTCAATCCCTCCAAATTCTTCTCTATAGCCTCCTAGTCAGTAGCGGTTAATCCTACTACCTCGACCCTCTCCCCACACCTATGAATGGGAGATGAACCTTGAGGGCGATGAGGTCCCACATCTGCATCATCAAAGAGTTTTTTTATTAGTCATTGGATAAAGAATATAAAAACATGACATATTTTAAAATTACAAAAACATTAAAAAAACAAAAAGTACTTCTTACCTATGTTCCTCCATTGAGAACCTTCAGGAAGAACCAAGTCTGGGTCACCTAGGAAGTCCAAGCCAGCATATGTGTAGTCATCTACCATAAGCATCTGGGGCCTCAACCAACCAAAGAAAATGTCATTATACCTAACAATAGGCCCAGTCACATGTTGATCCATGAGATCACACCACCTCTTCATTCTTATATCTTGTGGGGTTGGTATGCCCCACTCTACCTGTAAGCATGGGTTTGGAACCCTCTCCAGGAAGAAGGACACCAAAATCAATCTGTATCTGAATTATTTTAAGTCACATCTCCTACACTTGGTCAACTGTTTCTTCATGCTTCTGAGAACCCCATCGCTCCAGTTGAAAATTCAAGGCTCCATGCATTCCAACGCATACTAGAAATCTCTTTGAAGGGCCATATGAGGAGCTGTACTCCCTGCCATATACACGATAGTATATAGGATATTCCATAGAGGTAAGTCATGGATGTCTCGGATAGCGAACTTTCCTCTATGTCTCTCAACACCTGGCATGCAATGTGCGCTGACATAATGGCTCATAGGTTCGCCACCTCCTCTGCTACCTGTTAGTGTAACCCGAGCCCCTCAACGAGAAAACCCAGTAAAGAAATAGATATCCTTGATATCTATCTCGAGAATGTGAACCCCCACATGGTATACCTATTGATCTATGTCCCACATATGGACTAGATACTCCAGTAACTGCAACTGGGCCCTCATGCCCTGGATCTTGAATAACTTTATCAATCCACACTACTGGAGGGAATTCAATGTTTTTGAGTCATTCCTGGTGAAGTAATCTTCATCCTCATGTTATCTCTCTCACCATTTCAACATATTTACTATAGAAAACCTGAAATGGAACACAAAAGAGGCATTAGCATCTTCATTTTTCTCCTGGACACTTTTTATTAACAAAAGCATATTAAAAAACATTTTTTATTTGCGTTGGTTGGAGGCTAGCTATCCCGTATAGTGCAAACTCATCTCACTATAGCTTAAATCTCACCTGCAATGACCCTGGGTCGTCGCAGGGCACGATACAAATCGCCTGCGACGACCTCTGGGCGCAAATACCCTAAACAATGCAACCTAAAATGACCCTTCTAACCAATAAAAGTGAAAATGAATCCATGAAAAGTTAAAGGAAGTGAAGATTACCTATCCTATGGAGTCCGTTCGTCAAATGGTCAACCGTGCCTTTCGAAATCCGCAGTGGAAGTTTGAGGTCAAAAGGGGGTTTTTGGAGCAAAGTTTGGGTGGAGTAACAATGAAATGGTAAAAAGAACTTTTTACTCATATTTATTTACTTTTCACTTTTCCATTTCATTTTTTTATATTATTTTAATGTATTTCACCTAAACCCTAGACTTCTAATGGTGTTACAAGTGGTTGATTTTCCCCAGGTGAGAAATCTAGAAGTGGAATATTGAACAGGGATACGTCTTTTTGGATTTGATTTTATACATTTGTATAGATCCTTTTAAAGTTTTTCAGGAAAAATTTTGAGCTTAGGTTTTGTTCCTTCTCATGCTCATAAATCAATGAGAATGTAACCGAGTATACTTTTGTTGTCTTTTCGTACTCGTCATGGTAACACGAAAAATGAAACTTATGGAGTATTCTTTAACCTCTTTTCACGCTTCATAAAAATGAAAATGTTGTCGAGCGACCTTGTTCTTTACATGCTCGTAAAAGTATTTGAAGAAAACATTTGATGAGCGATAGGTTATCACTTTTTTGGTCTCGTCAGATTAATTTATGAAAAAGGAACTGAGATAGTTCTCTTTAAGTGTTTTTCATACTCTATAAACATGAAAAATCCATGATTTTTCTCTCTTTGGACTCATTAAACAACCATTGGAAGACCCACATGGGACCGAACCACTCCTTCTTAGGGTTTGTTAAACATACTCCGAGGGACTCATCTGAAGGATGAGCTTACATCAACAAGCATATGTTATCCTCCTCAATCTTGTGTAAAAATAAAGAGGTACTCACCAGAAATGGTGGGGGAAATTTTGGAAAAGAAATGTCTCTGTATCTATGTTAGTGGCAGGGATGATTTTAGTGGCTAAATTTCGCTCATGGGCTAATTTTCTAAGGTTTTTCCCCAAAAAAGATTCGCTATTCTAAAAATGATTCGCCCAAATTGTATAGGATACAATTAGTTTACCTTAAAAATCGCCAAAATACATTTTATAGTTGGCATATGAAGGATTAGTAAGATTCGCCAAGGTTTCTACATTTTAAAATAAATTTTCATCCTTAAAATCATCCTTAATTAGTGGCAGTAATAGTCGCTCTTGAACATGACACCCCCCTTTCATCATTTGAACCTGGGTTGGGAAATCCATTCGTCTCTCATTTGGCCATCCACATGTTCATATGTTGGGTCCTCCTTGAGTCAATGCTGCCAAGACCATTGTTGTGTCGTTCATATGTTCAAGATAAGTCTAGCCTCAATAAGCCTCTTATCGAGTCAGCCATCTGCGGTTATAAATTTTCTATCATGTCAGCCTTCCCTGTGTCAGTTTCAAATCATTTTCATGCTCTGATATACCTCAAATCTATTACTTATTTCGTGTCATTGATGGGGGATACATCAAGGCCCTCTTGTGACGAGTCTTTTTCTGTCGACTTCAGCTCATTATCAAAGAACAAGATTTAGAAATCATTCAGTGCCTTAGAGCCTGCATGCCTCAATGACAGGTTTCTTCTCTTTCGACAATGGGTTTACATCATTTGGCCCCTAATTGGAAGATTCCCTTGAGTGTTCGACTTCAACTCCTTTATTCACACTCGTTGCATTACACTGGGGTACCTTGGGAGTCATTGACATCAATGGTGATTTCCATCGCACTTGTTAACGGTTCATCACTGACCAATAATCAAGTGGTTTCTACCATGTTCGACTTCAGCACCTGTAATCGCATGGTTAGATTCGTACTTAAGAATGACGGAAATGAAAACCGTGGGTCATACCATTCTGGTCCAGGCTACGACGAATTATTCATGATTTGTATTGACACATAGATCCACTTTTTATGTCTCGTGGCTATGTCCAATTTTGAGTCATTTTTAGAGCATAGATCCACAATGTCTATTCTAAATGGCTATGTCGATTCATGATGAAATGGATCCACAGTGTATATTTATTGGTCATGACTCATTTGACACTTTGTACTCTGAGTATGGGAATGCCTACCTCAGACAATGGTATATTATTATATTGATGCTTGACTATTTGTAGGTCCCCGACTAGTGTGCTCTTTGTTTACGACACACACACATTTTACAAAGTATTTTGATTGTCATGAGTTCTAGCCTCATAATTTGGGGGGAATTATGTTACACATTATTTTGGTCATCTCAATGATTCATTGAAAAACATGTGTTCATGTTCCCAAAAGAGCCTATCTTCATGAGAAAGGTGATTGGCTTTCTCTTCCAAAAAACCTTATTAAGGAGGGTCGTCACAAGTTGCATCATAAGCAGGGTGTGACGATGCTTGGTCGTCGCAGGCTACCCTAAAACTTGTTTGTGATGTCTTTGCAGGATGCTATATAGTTGGGGTGAGACGATGCCAAAAGGCTAAGTAAAGGTTGACCTTCACGAAATTTCTAGAAGGGGATCTTCTAGAAGGTGATGTGGCATCCGTATGGTTGGGATAATACTCGCTTCTCTAATTTGGTGGGATTATCCTAATCTCTTTAACCATCTCTCGTTCCCCTATTTAAAGAGGGATTTGTCATGGAAAAGGCTAAGTTCAAAAAGGTTGAGTAAGGCTAAGATTGTGTGGAGAATTCTGCATTGATCCATTCTTGAGTCCTTCATTTCAGTTCATCAAGTCATTGTGGATCTTCTTCATTCAAGTTTGGAGCAAGTGTGTGTTGGAGCAAAGGGTCATTAGAAGGGGACCTTGCGACATCAAGGTTTTGGTTGTAATCTCCACTTTCACTTTAATATAATGCAATGACATGTTTCTTTTCCATAAAACTCATCTCGTCTTATTGTATGATTCCTTGATCACATACATAGGTTCTCTTTGAGTATGCTATATTTCTTTCACTTTGGTTGGATTGTGTTTTCTTGCAGATATGATATCACAGGAGCACTGGAGTGGAGCTAGGATGACGATGATAAGATGAAGCGATATTTAAATGGTATGTCACTTATCTTTCATTTAATAGTAAATTCAATGATTAAAACTTAGAGAAAGTGTCATGCCCTGTTCTCTTTTGTTCTAGATCTAGGTGGATCTAGGGAGATATATTTATATCTGCATTTATCAATAAGTCTCATAACACACATCACAAGATCCGTGATCCTTGACCTTCCATATACTAGAAACGTTCCTACTCAGCCCTTTAGTTCCACTTGAAGGCTATAAATGGGCCAAATCCGAGCTATGGAAGAGGAGAATAATTCAACTTTGAGAGAAAAGTTGCTCTGGAGAAATTGTCACTTCATATTGAGTCTACATCCCTTTATCCTTTTAAGTCTAAGCACATTGTTCATCCCCCAAGATATTCCCTAATTGATTGAGAACCTCATTGTCTCTCTTATATGAGCTTGCCTTTGGTGGAGGATTGAAGTGGTGGAGGCCCAACTGGAAGGGACTTAGTTTCTTGGTTCTGAACCATGCCGACACAGAAGTTTGTAATTCATTCACTTCTACTGATTACATTTTAATAGAAATACTCTTTTCTCATCCAATTAATGTCTTGCAAATATTTGAATTGTTATTTCATGGGCATATTTGTTATGACTATTGACGGATTATGCCATTGAATGTGATAAATCCATATATTATCACCATATGCTTGTGTTTCTTGGTTGTTGAGGACAAGTTGTAGGTGTATTGCTTTGAGTCAACTTCTCAACAGTGGAATTCATCGAACGTCTGGACGAGGTAGGCCTTTTATCTCGTCTTAATAACATATTTGCTTATATAGCATATATGAGATTAGAGTTGATTTCTGCAGTCATTTACGTCTGTTGTGGTTTACCCCTAGCCATAGAGAGAGTTTCCTCGTAACATCATCCCACTACAAATCACAGGGATTCAACAAAAGAAACCAAAAGGCAGATCAAAAACTTGACAGCTCGCTCTGAACCTTTAAAGGAAAACAAAAGAATACTAAGGAACAAGTAAACTGAAACTTCAACCCAAGCTATGGCCACAGACACAGACTCTAACTAGTTCAAGAAAGTCCTGAGAAGTCTGAACTTCTATCAAGAAAGAGACAAACTCTCTCTTTATCAAAAAATACTTTCAATAAATGGAGATGTGGGTTGTTGCATCAGCAAAATGCGTATGTACGTGGGTTGTCTACTATGCAGAGTGCGTATGTATGTGGTTTTTCCAAAAACAGGGCGCGTACACCTCTGAGACTTTTCAAAAATAAAAATTCAAGGTAGACTTACATGGCAAGGAAAACTAGTATACACCTTGCAGGTGACCAGAGACCCCTAAAAGACTCAGCAAACTTGACTGAAACTCAAAAAGGGAAAACAAGAAGCCAATCAACAACCCAAAAACCTCCCTAAAAACCCTAGAGAGACTCCCCAGTATGGTCACCAATTTTTCTAGCAGGAAAATCCCCCTATAACTATACCAAGGTTTAGGATATAGACAAAAAAAATGACCTCCTAAAAGTCAATCCAGCTTCTACTCTACCGAAACATACCAAAATTAATGAACAAAAAACAATGAAATAGAAGATCAAAAACCATACCTTTTATCCAACATTTGGTGACGATCTCCTCAATCTCTATAGCTCCAAAGACTACAAATCTCCTCCCAAAGCTGACCTGTATCCAAAACTAGGAAACAAAGGCTACATGCATGCTATTTTTATTCATATATTAGGGTTAGACATGAATATTATGCATAAATAAAAAATAGACGACATTAAAAATATCATTTAGGACAAGAAACAAGATTGTTTTATTCATTCAAACAAAGAATGAAACTTCCAATCCTTGCCGGCCACCATTCCGCAAACCTAGTTCGAACTCCTCTTTACAATTCTCCAAGTGAACCTCCAATAAGACTCTTCTCATGATATACTAATCACCTCAAGGAAAGGGAATGGATTGAAAGGGAGAAAAAGGGGCTGAAGAGGGAATGTCGAGGTAGTAACTCACAAAAAGATGCAAATGCTTGGGCAAGGAAGGGAAGTGAAATTAGGTAGAGTTTCACTGTTATTTTGCTTCTTCCTTGAATGAGACCCCAACACCTCCTTTTCTATGAAAAAAGGATGGTTATTCGGTTGGGGGGCAGGCTATGGCAGGTGAATTGGTTGGGAAACCTCCAATACCCTGTCAATTCCACCAAATTCCTTACAACTTTTTAATTTTTGCAACTTTTGGAGGTATACACGGGTTGTGTATTGTGTAGCATGCGTATGTACGTGGGTTGTCTAGCATGCAACATGCATATGTATGTGGTCATTAGTGGCACAGGACACGTACATGCTCAAAAAATTGGTTTTTTAAGTAGAGCTTCTCAATAGTGATTTGGAAAATTATGCAAGTAAGAAGGCTAATGCCATGTATGCATGAGTAGGGAATTTTAGGCCTATAACAATCCAACACAGAATTGAGGGATGTTTCTCCTAAATCAGGTTCCCTATAGCCTAGAAAATTGTTAATCTCCCCCAAAGGCTCTCCGGAAAGA
>JZKD02S1765711.1:359121-376443 GCA_000966675.3 Picea glauca | reverse complement strand
AAGAAAATAATGAGGGGAAGATGGTTTTTAACTTACCCGAAAAGGTGTCTGTCGGCTCCACCAAACTGGCTACCTCCTGAGATGAGTGTTGTGCACCAACCTTGAAATATTTGACCTCTGGAGAGTCTTCATGGGTTGCTTTCCTCAGCAAGGACTCTTAAGAATCCTCTTCCTCCACTGAGCCTTTGCAATCCCTCCTCAAATGACCTGTTCTACGGAAAATACTACACCTAAAAGGAATTCCTAAGTAGTCCATACCTTGACTCACTGTCTGACCTCTCCATTCATTATCCAGAGATTCTAATAAGCTCGAATGGATGTCAACCTCCACTAAAATTTTCCCCACTATTTTGTATGAAGATTTAAGAGACTGTTCCTCCACCATGATATATCATCTGAGCTCGTTTCCAATAGCCGTTAGAGCCCTTGCATTCCAGAGCTGTAGCGGAAGTCCAGGTAACAATACCCACAGATGACGATACACAAAGTACTCTATGGTTGGATCAAAGAAGAATCTCCATCGCTTTATCATCAAGCTACTACCTACAATGACCCAAGGCTTTTCCAAAACCTACGAGGTGTCTTCCGACAAATTGAACAAGAACCCAAACCACCCCTTTGGCAGGAAAATGACTTTAAGTGAGTAGCCTAACAATGGAGTCCAATTCATCGCAACCCATGTTGGTATAGAGATCTTGCACAAGTTGTGGTAAGATAGCCTTCCTACCAGTCCACATAGAGCTAATCTGCAAGTTTCCTCTAAGCCTATGTCTAATCCCAAAACCATCCTTCGCTTTGATTTGTTTTCCTTCCACTGCTTTCTCCTAGCTCTGTTTCCTCCCTTCGCCCTGAACTCCTTTCCCTCCAGATTTAAAGAGCATGTCTCCCTCCCTAAACCATCCAAAAATATCTCTGATAAGAACTTATTGCACTCTAGTTGAGGGAGGAATCACATGGAAAGAAAACATAAGTGGAATCTGAAACACATGAAGCCTCACCTCTAAACTCTGGGAGCTTTTTCGTTTGGTGTGCTGAAACTTCCAGAGTTGAGTTAAACGGAGTTGTACCTTAACAAAGTGCATCTTCCAAGGTGAAAAGACCAGATCGCTTCCATAGAGACTCATCAACAACACCCATTAGTGCGTTGACTTCATCTTTCATCTGGAAGCTTCCAAAACCAACGATATAATCGCCACCTATTTCTCGACTAAGCTCTCACACAGTTAGTGTCTAACCTAAACTAAGTAGTTAATAAAGTTAATTAAAACCTCATCCCACTAAAACCTGACTTCACTGCCACCTTATTAAATGGCCCATCTAACCAGATAGGTGGATAGTTGGTAAGCCACAACTCCTTCAATACTAGGTGGATCTTGTATTTAAGAAATTTATCCCCTTATGTCACTAACCTCTTAAGCACAGAGGCCAACAGTCCTTCACTACTATGAAGAGTACCCGCTCCTTGCTAAGTCACTAAAACCTACTATAAAACACCGAAGAAACCAAGGGAACAACTACCAACTACTAAAAACTCTCACTCCAACCTCCATAGATAGAACCTCCGTGGAAAAAATTAGAAATATTTAAAATACCACTCCAACCTCTAGAGATAGATCCATTCCGCCATATTACTTGTTGCAGGTCATTGCAGGTCTCGACTCCTGTTCTTTCAGATATTGGGACCCATTTACAACCCAAGACAAAACATATATTCACTCATAATAAACCCATTCTACCATATTACTTGTTGCAGGTCATTGCAGGTCTCGGCTCATGTGCTTGCAGATATTCAAATATCAACCTCCCACCCATTAACTACATAGATGGAAAGAGGTTTGAAAAATGTTTTTACATGAATCATATGTAAAACTTAAAAATATTTTTTTTAAATGCTCTTGAACAGTTTCACTGCACCATGGCCTTTCACATAGTGTCCTAAATCCATCACCATAAATCGAGCGTACACTATTTATTTTATTGTATGATGTTTCACCATTATCATTGAAATACACTATTTAAAAATACACTATTTTATTTTATGATGTTCCACCATTATCATTGAAATGTAATGTTTCTTATGTAGATGGAGCCACTTTATCATTAGGAAAAACATTAACTAACTTCAATTTCATAGCCATCTTTGAAGAAAAGGCATAGATTTTGGTTTGAATGGTTGGTACTTTAATTTGACCAATGAATATCAACCTTATAAAAACAAGTGCCACTGCATGTTACTTTCAAAAATTGAAAAAATGAAAAAAAACGAAAAATGGTTGAAACCTAATCTGCTTTGGAAAACTATTCGTTTTCTTCGGAAAACTATTCTTGACATATATTTAGTTTCACTATTGCATTCCCTTCCCATTACCTTGGTTTTCTTCCTCCCCCGTAGGCCCCTACTCTAGCTCTAACGCTACAGCTACTGCCTACATCTCTGCTACCTTTGCAATTCTAGGTAAGTAGGAGATACAAGGAAATACTTTGATACAGAGGGTTTCATGCAATAGAATGAGAAAAAGATGTTATAATACACAAGTTTATAAGAGACAAATAGAGTAGTAGATCTAACGATCAACAAGGAAATAAAAATAAGATAAATTTCAGAACCTTATCAGAATATGTTTTGTTCGGAAATGACTTCGATGTAATCAACACACAACTACATTATTTATTATTATTTATTACACATTTTAATTACAATAGAATTTAAAACTGGTGAATACACATGTCTATAAAGATCCAATGGTATATCTCATTAAACCATTAATAGAATGGAAGAAAAATATAATTAACTAAATAGTATATCAAGAGAAAAAGTATTAGTACAACAAAACAATATTAAGAAATTATGTTAAAGTTTATTATGTTAAAGTTTATTATTTTAGGAGAGGTAATGTCTTTTGTTTGGGATAACCTTAGAATTGTTATGAGCTCAACGCCCGTAGCACACCATATTCATTCAGGAGGGAGGTTTCCCCGCTTATTAGCCACATCTTAACATGCAAGTCTCTGATCCCCCTCATCAATCATATTAGTGACTGCGATGATCTACTGAGCTATATTCGTGACTGCGATGATCTATTGAGCTATCCATTTTTCACTGTGAAAAGGAAAGTTGGAGCGGGAAGGGATTTTTTTCATGAAGTCATTAAAAATGTTGTTCATGTCTCTCTGGTATGTTGCACCAGAATCCAAAAATGAAATTATCCTTGGCTTCCAATCTTTTAATGTTACCTTCTTGAAAGTTGGCAAGCCATGGTAATCCTCATACATCATCGATTCTCTAAACACATAAGTGCCAACACCCGGACTGAAAATCATGGATGTCTCTAAACTCTCCTTTAGCTAGATTTCCAACATATCAATTGAGAGATGTAGTCAAGAACAATACAAAAATTAACACCATGATTTCAACATAATGCAGAAATAGAAAGAGATGCATAATATTAAGTTGCTAACACATAAAATAAATCTGCAAATTTAAGCATAGATGCTTTAGGACTTTACCTGATTCTCTGCAAGACCCATCTAGGGTGAATTTTATGTGGGGTTGTATATTAGTCAATATATTAGTTGAAGACATTCACTCAGAGCTTCAAGTGACTAGAAAAACCAGGAGGAGAAAGGCAAGTGTAATACATGCATAAAGTAGTTTATGTTCCCTAAGTGAATTAAAGACAAACCAAAATTAAATATGTCTTCCACGTGCATCACATGTTGTACTCCCCACATGCATGTGTTCATACGGAAGCATGGTGTTTGCCCACTTCAATTCCCAACAAGGTAGCAAAACAAAGTATACGTGGTGGCATTTTTTAAATCAATATATTTTTACCTACATAAAACCCAATGAAACTACCTCCAGCGTTGATTAATATGAAACAACATGCATATCATTGATAGTTTCCTTTCATGGGGTGTTGTATTATAGAGAATAAATTTAACCTTTTTGTTGCTGCAGGTTAATAATAATGGAAAATTATATTGTTCCCCATTATATGGAGGGCTTGGGCAGAGTTTATGGAATCACTGGACGTATTCAATCATCCATAGTATAATGAACCACGATGACCATAAAGGAGGAGACATTAACTTCACTGCAGATCGATTGTGGTACTGAAGGGAATATCGGTGTGAAGGATAGATATGTGTTGAGGGCTCGTCATGGAGGTGCAGAGGGTTCTTCATGGAGGTACAGAGGGTACTAAAATAGTGGTGATTCACAACTGTATTCTCATGGATTTATAAGATTTAGGTTGCAGGAAGTGTACATGCATTACATATCTTACTCGTTTATACCACAATACACATAATTTATTAGCATATCTTACTTGTTTATACCACAATATACACATAATTTATTAGAAGTGTGTGTAAAGAATTTCTATAGTGTCTCCCTTTATTAATCCAAGAACATTTGCAATGATGCAAACAAGGAATCACTTCTGGTTTACCCACTATCATCGTGGTTAACCCCTCAGCCCCAACTCTTGGATTTTTCTTTACCCAGGTTTTAACAATCATAGAGCCCCACAACTTTCCAAGAAAATCTGAGGGGGGGGGGGGTGAAGGATGATCCGAAAAGATCTTTTACACGACTATGGTTGAGTTATTAAGCATGTATTCATTAACCAATTAAGGAAGCTTAATGAAAGAGAAAGAAGATATAAGAAGTTATCACAACCACATAAACATGTACAGAACTGAAATGAAGCATAAAACAATAACAAACAATAACACCAATGTGATAACGGAGTTCGACAATATTGCCTACGTCTCCGAGCCTTTGTCTCAGTGGGTGAGGATTTCTTATTTATGTTCAAATCTAAATAAGTACATCATAACAGTGCCAAAAGGTTACAAAACTGATCTGGTCTTGTTCTCCCAGATCTTAAAAACCTACCAGAAGAAATGACACTCAAATCAGATGACTGGAGCTCCCAGAAATGGCCCACAAAGGTGTGCTCCTCAACAACTTCCCTGCATAAAAATGGCTTTGGCATGGAAAATATTCATCATAAACATGCTCTAAATATCCTCCCATGGCCTCAAGAAGTCTTGGTTTATATTAGATCTGGAGTTGGTAACCATCTCCCAACTTCCTCCCAAAATCTGGCCTCAAAAAGGGCCCAATATCCCCCCCAAATGGGCAAAACTATCCAAAAACAGTCATAAAATCAATTAAAAATCCATATAATATGGTCAAAACCCACATTATGTAACCAAATTCAAAAACATCCCCTAGGGCTGGGTGCATGCTCCAAAATGAGGTTATATGGTGTATAGGTGGCCAAGCACCAGCCCAAAGGGCTGTGCGCAGGCCCCTTTTCCGAAATCACTAGTCATATGTGGCTTGGGGATAGGACCATGCCCTTGGGGTGTGCCTAACCCTTGGTTCTATCCCTGTGATATATGGTGGATAGGTGCCTAAAAGGCACGCTCTGGTGGTTAAGTGAAAATGCGGGAAAGTGTTGGAGGTTAGCCCCAAAATTTTGGTGCCTTTATTGATGGATATGTGGCCCGCACCTTTGTAGTGGAGCACCTCCAATATGGATAGAGGTTATATGTAATATGAAGAACCATGGGTTGGGGCTTAGCCCCAGCCCCTTTCCACCCCCATACATTATACATTGCACCTTAATTAATATATAGTGGATTGTATAAAACAAGTCCCACCTTTGGTGCTATGATATTTAGACCTTTCCCAAAGCATAGCCTCTGTGGTATAGAGTTCGAATTCGGAGGCTCCAACAATTTTTCTTATCAACTGAATGACCAACCACAGGTTGCCACGTGGCACCTCCTAATTTGCTGGAAACTAATGCCACGTGTTGAAACGGAATTGGTCCAAATCTACTGCCCAATCAACAATCATACCTTTCCACCTATCTGCCCAGTTAGTGATTGTACCTGCCACCTGTATTCCCAATTAGTGTCATACCCTACCACATGTCAGCGTATGGTAGGGCCACATGGCACCAGTACGAGCATGCCATGTGTCACCCTTCCATTGGTGACATGTGTCACATCCTGGTTGGTCCACGTCATCTGTATGGAACTTGCCAATTGTGTTTCCACGTCAGGTGTATGGTCATACGGCCTGTATAGTTAGCTGCCACGGGGCACTGTACGGACTGTACAGTCACCCTTTTTTGCATGTTTGGAAAAACGAACAGATCACCATAACTTGAGCATACAATGTCTATTTGAGCCTATTCAAGTTGCATTGGGTTTGTATCGACAAGGTCTATGCACATGTCTGTTTTGAAGCCATTATAAGAACTTTGATTTTTAGGCCTTTCTGAGCCCCATCAAGCTCCTGGATCCGAATCTGGATCACACCTCCCCACTAAAGGAAATTTTGGTCCCCAAAAGGTTACAAGAATGGAATTTGACTGGTTACATACTCATAAGGATGAAAAACAAAACATAATGTTGTACAAAAATGATGTTATAACAGGTCATCATTTCAACATGTAATTACATTAATGGAAGCAAAATACAATGAAGTTGTGACATCCACTTATGGAAAAACCAAGTGGCCAATTTATTTCCTTCACGGTGTTCCTCTTGCTTCGCTGGTAATCTTTCTTCCTTCGTGAGTACATGGGAAATCCTTTTGTCCTTCCTTGGACGAAGCTCTGGATTAAGCTTCCAACAACTAGCCTTTTGATGTCCACTCCTGTTGCAATAAGTGCACTGAGTTTTTGGCATCTAGAACTATTTACCCTTCTCTTTCTTCCATTGTGGGGTTTAGTCTTTATGTCGTGTTTCCTTCCTGGTCAACATAGGTTTCCTGTACAAAGTTTGTCTCTTCCAACACTTGGCAATACAATGCTTGGGTGAATGACAATAAGTACATGGATATTTATTCCACAAGTTCTGGATTACTTGATTATGCTTATTATAATCAAAAGGAGAATTGATAAAAACATGACCATTATACTTTCCATGTTGATCTTCACTTCGCTTTGGAGATGATTTTCATTCACTACCACAATCCTGAAGTGATGCACCATTACCTTTTGTGAAGTGTTCCTGCAATGTCTTAAACTGGCCATTTGAAGCATTACTTGCTTCCAAAGTTTTAGAACCAATCTTGGAGGATGCTCCAAGCTCCACTTCACCATATCCCAATCCCAAATATTGAGGCCTTTCCACAACCTCAATGGAATTAATGATACCTTGGCCTTTGATTCCAAGCCCCTTTCCTTCATATCCCATCTTGGTTAGCAATTTCAAACCTACGGTCCTACACCTTTTGTATGTTTTTCAAATGCACCAAAACCATCTTGATGGGAACATGGAGAATTAGATGAATGACCTTCAATGCATACCTCAGATGTGTTTTTTGAAACATATGTAGAAGGCTCTTCCTTCAATCCTTATTTGACTTTGTTGTTCTTTGAATCTTTCACTTGAACCATGCTCTTTCATTCCAAGTAGTCTTCATACAACACTTTCACCATCTCGACCATGGAAAACATTGAATTTATGAACTCCTTCTCATCTTGAGAAAGTCTTCCTATAGATATCATTTTCTCCCTTGAGATGATCACTTCCCTGGTTAACATGCAAAACTCAAATTCCAAATATCAATTGGCTCTGATACCACTTGATCCGAAAAGATCTTTTACACGACTATGGTTGAGTTATTAAGCATGTATTCATTAACCAATTAAGGAAGCTTAATGAAAGAGAAAGAAGATATGAGAAGTTATCACAACCACATAAACATGTACAGAACTGAAATGAAGCATAAAAAAACAACAAACAATAACATCAATGTGATAACGAAGTTCGATAATCTCGCCTACGTCTCCGGGCCTTTGTCTCAGTGGGTGAGGCTTTCTTATTTTTGTTCAAAGCTTAATAAGTACATCAAAACAGTGCCAAAAGGTTACAAAACTGATATGGTCTTGTTCTCCTAGATCTTAAGAACCCAACAGAAGAAATGACATTCAAATTGGATGACCGGAGCTCCCAAAAATGGCCTGCAAAGGTGCGCTCCTAAACAACTTCCCTGCATAAAAATGGCTTTGGCTTGGAAAATATTCATCATAAACCTACTCTGAATCTCCTCCCATGGCCTCAAGAAGGCTTGGTTTATTTATATCTAGATTTGGTAACCATCTCCCAACTTCCTTCCAAAATCTGGCCTAAAAAAGGGCCCAATATCCCCCCAAAAAGGGCAAAAATCTCCAGAAACAGTCATAAAATCAATTAAAAATCCATATAATATGGTCAAAACCCACTTTATGTAACCAAATTCAAAAATAGCCCCTAGGGTTGGGTGCGCACTACATAATGAGGTCATATAGTGTATAGGTCACGTTGGAGGTCACGAATTCAAATTCGGAGGCTCCAACAATTTTTCTTATGAACCGAATGACCAACCACAAGGTGCCACGTGGCAGCCCAAGTTTGGGCCACATGGCACCTCCTGATTCGCTAGAAATTGACGCCACGTGTCGAAATGAGATTGGTCCAAATCTATTGCCCAGTCAACAATCATACCTGCCACCTGTTTTCCCAGTCAACAATCGTACCTGCCACATGTCTGCCCAGTCAGCGTTGTACCCTGCCACATGTCACCGTACGGTAGGGCCACATGGCACCTGTATGAGTGTGCCACGTGTCACCCTTCCAGTGGTGACACATGTCACATCCTAGTTGGTCCACATCATCTGTACGAAACCTGCCAACTATGCTTCCATGTCAGTTGTACGGCCTGTACAGTCAGCTGCCGCGTGGCACTGTACGGACTATACAATCACCCTTTTTTGCATGTTTGGAAAACAAACAGATTTCCATAACTTGAGCATACAATTTCTGTTTGATCTCGTTCAAGTTGTGTTGGGTTTGTATCGTTGAGGCCTACGCACACGTCCATTTTAAGCCATTCTGAGAACTTTGATTTTTAGGCCTTTCTGAGCCCCATCAAGCTCTTGTATCTGAATCTGGATCAAAGGAGCACCTACTGAAATAAAATGTGTGCATTGCAATTCGTAGGTTGTATCTAGGGCTTGCTATGACCTCTGGCATCATGATGAAAGGGAAAAATGTTCTTTCCTCTAGTTTCCGCAGTGTTGGGGTGCCTTATTTTCTCTAAAGGGAAGTCGAGATCAGCATCAGTGGGCACTGATGTTCTGCTTGCTTTGGTGATTAATCAACTCGTCCATTTTCACTATCCATCGATTTTTCATTTTGAAGGACAACTCGGCAATTCATAGATATGAAATTTTTGTACATGATGAGATCATTCTAGACGTATGGTACATTACCATGGAGGAGTCTCATCAAATATTTTATCAAAAATTTTAATTAAAATAGGGCATTACTCAAAGGATGTTTTATCAAAATTTTTAATTAAAATAGGGTGTCCCTTAAAATATGCATAAAACTAAACCATGCCTCCATCTAGCATTGGGGGCAACCTGATTAGCCAATCATCAACTAACATTAGTCATATTTGGAAGTAGGACCCTAATAGCCTTGGGGATTTGAATCAGAATAGCCACAACTATGAGGTAGAGTGCTACAACATGGTTCACATAGTGGGGACATGAGTGATCCTTATACTGGATTTCCTTTTGGGAAAATTCCTAGGTGGCCTACCTAAACCTCCTTACATGACTTTACTCTTCCGCGAAGAAGGGTTCCCACACACCAGTCTCTTTTCCTGGTCCTGTCCCGACTCCCGCTTGAACCTGCCTTTCCTTCTGTTGCTTGTGAAACTCTCTACTTCATCTCTCTAACCCGATGAGATTTTTCTTGAACAAAATAACCAGTCATTTTCAACCGTATAAACTCCAACTCAATCTATGTTAATAATTAGTGGTTTTTCTCCTATGGAGGGGGTTTCTAGATCCAATTCCCAGGGACGTGACATCTCGGTTCCGATGACTCCATGAAATTTTGAAAGGGTTCCAAAACTTTCCCCTCAGTTTGTGGGGGCTCCAATGACGTGGAATAAAGGTGCTCGTCGAGGAGTTCATCATTAAAAGGTGGACCTTTTGTGCCCATGGGGAGGTCACAAAGAAACCCAAGCCAACCACTAGGTCTAGGGTGCTTTTCTAGAAAAACATCGGTCCCATGCATCAATCCCCAACCTACTTATCCAAAGCATTAAATTATTCTTAGGAACTCCTTCCCTCACCCTACCAGGCATAAGATAGGCATGCATTAGACCACTTAGCAACACATTCCTCGATTCCCCGGGTTCTGCACCCCCATGAAGGGAAAGCCTCACTTGGCCTAAGCCCCCAAATATTATTTGTGTGTAATACTTCCAACAAATCAATTCTTATTAGACCGAATGACACATATATCCATAGGAGTTAGAACAACCCATTTATAAAGCCTTCTTATAGTTCCTAGTCACCAAGATCTAATTTTGTACCGGGTGGGACAACAAATTGTGAGGCATCAAAAGCTCATGTTATGGAGTTAAGTGTTATTATCCCTGGCCTTATCATATCCCTCTGAAAGGCAGACGTAACCCCAACTTGTAAGGTTCTTATTTCTATGTGTATCTTGTTCTCTATTTCTTATAATAGAGTCTACAAGGGACCCTAACCTGTCTCTTCTTGTAATGTCTTCATTGCATCTAGGAGATCGAGTAGAGCTAGTTGTCGCAAATACAATTTCTTGAGTTCCTCTTGCAGTCGAAGGGTCCCTATTTTACCCCGAAAAGGCCGAGGCTTGCCCATAGGGTTGTACTAGAGATAACGACCTAGAAAAAACAAAGAAACTAACAAAGAGACCAATAAAAAAGTACTATTTACCAACAAGCAGTTAAATATCCATTTATGCAAGTAGAGAGAGTTGTTACAAAATTCAAGGTAGTTAATCATGCTCTTCTTCTTCAAGCTAAAATATGAGTAGTCTTGACAACACCTAAAATAACATACAAGCATCAAGTAGTTTACATATTTTAAGAATGATTTTCCAAATATTACACAACTCAATCTAAGTAATAATTAGACGAATATCCTATCCAGAAAAGATAAGAATCCAACAATGATGCAAAGGGACCATGAACATGCTCCATGGTTATAGACTATATAGACTTCACGCTGCAGGGTTTTGACAATTCTCACATAAATTAACTGAGTTTTTTAGATGTTTCAGCTGGGTGCGACACAAAATTCTACCTTTCCGCCTCCGCCAAGGTTTCATAGAGCCTAGTTTTCATCAAAATATTGTAGATCGTTGTAGCGAAAAGGCAAACTACTAATTTGACTACTACCTGACTACTATGTATAAATAAATTTAAGTTCATCTCACGAATTATTTGTCACTTAGTAATTTAACAACCTGGGTCAACTTAAACAACCTGGGTCAACTTAATCTAAGTGGCCAAGCATGCGGTTGACAAATTTGGACAATAAATCAAATTTGGATGTACACTAAAATATATGAATATTTAAAAAACTAATTAAGTTTTTTATATTTTATATATAAAAAAAAATTATATTTTATATAGTTTATATATAAACAAATTTCACATATTTGATATTTAATGGTTTGGATATACATTCACATACACGAATTTATAAAAATAAATAAATTATATTTTATATATTTTGTATAAAAAAAGTAATTATCTTTTATATAATTTATATAAGCAAAAATTATATATTTGATATTTAACATTTATTGGAGATGGGCACATTTAATGATCTTTTAATCTAAAATCTTAATCTAATGATTAGCATTTGAAGACGGTGGCATATTCTTCGTGGTCCTCCTAAATCAAATGAATAAAATTTAATCTTCATAACTTCTTAGCATTTTTAAATGTATACCTTAACTTGTTTACTTTTTCACATTTACTTAATCATATTAAGAAATTACTTTAGTCATTTAATTTCCACGTTTAAATAATTAACAAATTTAATTAACATTAAATATTAACTTCAATATTAACATTAACTTCAGCATTAACCTTTTATTTTTTTTACATTTCCACCAAATTTGACCACATCTCCCATACAGCTACGAACTGCCCCAGCTAAGGTTCGCTTTCTCTGCCCATTAACCTTTTATCTTTTTACATTTCCGCCACGTTTGACCACATCTCCCATACAACAACGGGTTCGCTTAAGTGTTTAATACTTTTAACTTTGTTACCATCTTGGTTGTGTTTTTTTTGGTTGTTCCTTATGGATAACTTATGCACATTTTTGTTTTTTTATTTCTATTTTGTAAATGTTTGATAGCATTGTTAATTTTTTTAAGAAAATGATTTATTTTATGCCAAAAAAATTCCAAAAAAAAAAAAAAAAAAGTTCTTAAAAGTTCTTATTCTTCACTTTTAAATCGAATTTTCAACTGTGTTTATACGTTGAACCTGACAATGGTGAGAACGGAATCTAAGTCCATAAAGTTTATGAAAAAACTTTCGTTTTTACATCTTAGATTTAACCTTTCAACTTTCGGAGCACTTTGGCTCAACTGCTCCGGTTGAGTAGGGGTCTCTGCTCACAACTATGTTGGGCGAGTGGTTGTGATTTTCCCAACTATATATAATTGAAATTAAATTATTTAAAATAATTCCCAAAATACCAACAAAATAACAAACTTTAATTTTTCATAACAAAAACTTTATAATTATATATTTTTATAAATATAGTTATTATAATTATGTGTCTTTTTTTTTCTCACAATTTGTTTATTTTGTTGATTTATATTTAAATAGATTGTTTAACATAATAATAAAAATATTACCATACAAAATATATATACTTTTTAATTGAAATTAAATTATTTAAAATAATTCATAAAATACCAACAAAATAAATGTAAGTAATTGAACAAATTTAAACAATAATAATAAAAATGATATTAAATAAATAAATTATTTAATTAAAAAATAAACAATATTAAATAGTTTTTTTTTTTTTAGAAAAGGTGTGCACTTTAAATCACATCTCTAATAACAATATATTGTATATAAAAAAAAATAGTTTATATATTATAATACATGTCTAATAACATTTTATCTAGAAAAAAAAATTTTAAAGTTTGATTGAAATTAAAATATTTTAAATTTGCTAAATGACATAAATATCTTTCATGTATTTATGAAAATTTTTAGTAAAAAAAAATAATAATTTCGACGAAAAAATTATTTCATTATAAAATATAAAAAGAAAAGATCATGGTATGAAAGAATTTGTCACATTTGTGACACTGACATTGAAAGGGTTAAAGATGAAAAACACTTTATCCTAGAGTGCCCTTGTATGAACACATAGATGAAAAACACCCTATCCTAGAGTGTCCTTGTATGAACACATTGTACACACGTTAGTTGTATGAATCTATCCACACAAACAATACCACGGAATCGATCACACTTAATCATAAATGGATTTCAATTAAATATTTTACTACTATAAATCATAATTTCCTTCCTTTGTGTTTTCCTGACAATCATAGGTTCCAACACCAATAAGCGAAATGCATAAGGCATATATTCTAATTTTATATATGCTTATTTGTAAGAAATATATTTTACAATTCAAGATCACATGTTATCAATGTCCTTAGAAAAAGTATGATTATAAATTTTCTTCTATTTAATATATCACATTAGTTCAAAGTTCCTATCTTTTTCACAAAGGAAACACTTATATATATATACACACACACACATATAAACTTTGCCAGAAATTCATTCTAGTAACATATCGAACACAAACAAACCTTCTCATGTGATGAATAATCCCCCATGTTGCAATCTAACGAACAAAATTGGATGTTACAACATGATGAACATAGTAATATTTCTATGTGTCAAACTTAGTAAAATTGCATAGTGATGAACACAGTAACGTTGCACTCTAACAAACATAGTAATGTTACAAACTGCTGAAAATAATAACATCGCAATGTTACGAACATAAACTAAAGTCACAATGTGATGAACATAGCCATGTCATCGTAATGTGGATAGTAACAATAACATCGCAATTTCATGAACATCAACAGATGTTGCAATATGTCGCACATTTTCATGTTGTCACAATGTGATGAACATTTCCTCATGTTGCAATGTGACATACATATCTCAACGTCACAATGTGACAATCATTTCCAAACGTCGCAATGTGACAACCATTTCCAAATGTCGCAATGTGTCGAACATAGTAATGTTGCAATATGTCACACATTTCCCTGTTGTCGCAATGTGACGAACATTTCCTCATGTTGCAACGTGACATACATATCTCAACGTCGCAATGTGACAATCATTTCCAAACGTCGCAGTGTGTCGAACATAGCCCCAACATTGCGATGTGACGAACATAAACGAATGTTGCAACATGATGAACATATCCCTTTCATTGCAATGTGACAAACACATCCTCACATTTCAATGTGATGCACATATCATGACGTTGAATTTTGACAAACATTTTGAGACATCGAAATGTGATGAACATAGCCATGTCATCATAATGTGGATAGTAATGTCGCAATGTGACGAACATCAACAGAGGTCACAATGTTTCACACATCGCATTGTCTTTGCAATGTGACGAACATTTCCTCACGTTACAATGTAATACAAATATCTTGATATCGTAATGTGACAAACATTTACAAACGTCGCAATGTGTCAAACATAGTAACTTTGCAACCTACCAAAAATAGTAATGTCGCAATGTGATGAACATAGCCATGTTGTTGCAACGTGACGAACATATCCTCACGTTCTTATGTGATGCACATATTGTGACGTTGCATTGTGACAATCATTTCTAGATGTTGCAATGTGTCCTGCATCGCCCTGTCGTCGAAATGTGACGAACTTTACCTCACACTGCATTGTCATGCACATATCCCAAGTTCACAATGTGTCAAACATTTCCAAACGTCGCAATGTGTCGAACACAATAATGTTGCAATCTACCAAACATATTAACGTCACAATGTGACGAACATAAACGTACATCGCAATGTGACAAACATTTCCTTCTCGTTGCTATGTGATAAACATACCCTCGCATTCCAATGTGACGCACATATCCTGACATCGTATTGTGATAGAAATTTCCAAATGTTGCAATGGGACTAACAGAACCCATTGTCACAATGTGATGTACACAACCGAATGTGGCAATGTGACAAACATAAACCAACATTTCAATGAGACGAACATTTCCCAACATCACAATGTGATGAACATAACCCATTGTTAGACTATGACACCTATTCCAACACCATAATGTGATAAACAAAAACCCTTTATTGTAATTTGATGACCATAACCTTATGATGTCATGTGACGAACAAATGCTAATGTAACAATGTGATGAACGAAACTGGATGTCACGATGTGATGAACAAAACATGATTAGCATTGCAATGCGATAGTGCCATAGTAAACTATGGTTAAACATAATCAACATGGTCCACCATAATCAGATCCACATGGTCAACCATAACAAAACCTGATCAACCACAGTCAACCATGGTGAAGGACAAACATAGTCAACATTTCCTTCCCAAAGTTAACCAACGTCTACCAATGTTAACCATGGTAATGGTCAACCATAATCAACCATGGTCATTATCAATTAATGTATTAATAATTTAACATGTTACATTATAAATTAATGCATTAATACTTTAACTTTTACATTATACTAATGCAATAATGTATTATTATTGTATTAATATTTTAACAATGTATTACTAACATCATTAAGGTGAATTTATTACTACTATATTAATGCATTATTTTATTAAGGTAAATTTAACACTATATTAATACTTTATTAATGTTTTAGTGTATTAATACTTTAGTAATGTATTTATTAATGTATGAAATGCATTTTTTGACGTAGTGTTACTCTAATAATTTATTATTGTATTATTGTATCAATACGTTAGCATTGTATAAATTAATATTGTATAAATGTTTTAATTAATTAATACATCACATGAGTAATGTATCAATTGATTAGTGTATTACATTATACATTAATTTTCATTAATACTTTAATTTAAACCTTACATTTATGTAATAATGTATTAATACTTTAATAATGTACTCCTACTTTATTAATATATTATTAATATTTAATTTTATTAGTGTCTTAATACTTTATTAATGTTTTAATGTATTAATACTTTATATGGATTAATGTATTATTTAAATGAAATAATCTATATAATGTATTAATACTATTAAAACATCAATATTAATACTATTACTTTAATGTATTACTTTAATAATTTATTAATATTTAATTGTTGTACATTATAGTAATGTATTAATACTTTAATTGTTAATGTATTACTAATGTTATTTAGTTCTATGTATTACTACTTTATTAATGTATTGATTTTTTAATGTATAAATAAATTAATACCTTACATTACTAATATATCAATTAAATAATACTTTGTACATTATACATTAATGTTAATTAACACTCTAATTTATACATTACATATACAATACTTTGTTATGTATTACTACTTTATTAATGTATTATTTTAATGGTGTATTAATATTTTAATAATACATTTAATATTTCTATATATTGAAGTGAGGGAAGATATATCCTATTTATACAATGTATTAATGTATTAATATATTAATTTAATGTATTAATACATTATTTTTTTATTTTTTTTAAATAAAAAGGGGGATCCTGCTATTATATATTATCAAAAATCTGTAACAGAGTGTACATGGTCAACAGTCTAAAACTTTCAAAATGCTGCCGGAGACCGGAAACCAGCATAGAAACATGGCAAAACAGCTATAATCCATTGGCACCTGTCCTGCCCGAAGGAAACCATGACAGGTGCCTGAAGTCTAGTGGAATATAAAAACAGTGACAAAAATCTAAAACCATAAAACATGAAAACCCTAGGTGATTGGTGACCTGTCGACTTCGTTGGTCTTCCATGTGGAGCCAGCCGGGATGGCGAAAGACTGGAAGCAGAGTGGACACCTGCGCCGTGTTGGAACGTCGGAATGGGCATCGAACAGGACGTCGAGGCGCTGTCCCATTATGAGTGCACAGTGCTCTAGGTCAGCCATGTGGCCTCTGAGCTCGAACAACAATGACAAGTGCTCCTCGCGAGAGAGAAAACCGTGCATGTCACCACCATCGAGCTCGTCACCCTGCGCGTCTTCAGCAACAAACGGAGTATCCATGCTCTTCCAAAGAGACTCTTCATCAATGATACAACCAGGCAAGTCGGCATCCATTCTGAAAGTGTGATGTCCATCCCCACTGCCAGCCTCCACTCTGTCGCTTGGCTCTGCCATGGTCGACAGGTCCTCCAGCGTTA
>JZKD02S1765711.1:326983-351130 GCA_000966675.3 Picea glauca | reverse complement strand
GCAACCTCCTTTTACCCCACATAAATGTTCAAGTACAAGATGATTCCAAATGAAAATGTCTCCTTGGTATATATAGGAGACTAAGAGGTATAATTACAACTAATGGAATAAAGCTAACATAAATAAAATAACATTACTAATGTACTATGCCCCAATTAAGGGGTAATGAGCCAATATTAGGGCTTAACATTCTCATATTATAATAACTTACCACACCACATAAACACTAAATTCACTAAATTCAAGGTAATCCAGTTTATATAGCTTCTTCCTCCCTTCAGTCAGTAGATAGTCAATCTACGGATCGCTCCCTTCAAGGGGGAAAGTTGTGCTATCCAATCAACCATCAAGGGGGCAAGGCGGTAGCGATCATTCCTCATCTAGGGGGAAAGAGTTTTCGCTCATTATTCCTCAACTCGTAGTAGCGCTCCAACCTCAATGGGGTTTAAGATCTAGATCCAATTCTATATCCAGTTGCGCTAATTCCAAATCCATATCCATATTAAAATGAAAGTGTTGATCCAAATGCCCAGTGAAAAAACCAATAACGAGGACATAAGCACTAGATCTATCATGTTTTTAAGGAATGCGACTATTGGGTGTTATATTCTGTGGTAGTCTCACAATAGCTTTGGTGTAAGAATAAGATGGTTGGATATTTTGTAAAGAAGAGAAGAGGAACCGTGCCCGACTGAAAGTGACAGGGGGTTCAAGATTCTTCATTCAATCAACAATAAGTATAACCTGCTCTATCGTAAAAGACAAACTCTCAGTCATGCTTGCTTCAATATCTCTTCTCCATGTCTTCTCCCGATGACTGGTTCATTTATAATGCTTCCACAACAATCTTGAGTTCAAGAACAGGTCCTCAGCTTCAAGTCCTTCCTTTCTTGAGTCTGCAAAGCCTGGAGGTTGCTATAATAGTTCCTCCTTCCACTAGAAACCTTTCAACAGTTACCATAGGCCTTAGAACTACTTTGGACGACAACGACAATGAGCAGTCGAATAAAAAACGCCTGGATAGAGAACCCTAATGAGGTGTTATGGTGACGAAGCGGGTACCGAGTAAAAAACGAGGGGAGGATTCATAACTTAGAAGTAAATGACCAATATCATTTGAGTTGTATTAAAGGGAAGTTCTAGGCTTTTGGGGGGTCTGCCCAACTGTATTTCTGTTATTATTATCACATATCACATCATGGAGGTGTTGACTGTGTTGGATGGTGGCTGCTATTTCCCCTCATCACAATCAACTCTGGAGCATCCGTCGGAGGAAAAGGAATCAGCACACCAATCGTTAAGTATGAATATTCCGACCAATTCATAATTTTTCATTTGTGGTTTTTTTTTTTTCAGTCTTTCTGGACTTGCCGATGAAGGCATCCATCTTTCCCCTTTTATTTTCTCATTTTTAAGACAACATGCATCTGGAAAGGGAATTTGGAATCTGTGGTGGATGTTAAGAAATATATTCCAAATCTTTCAGGTAGTTATTTGGTTAATTCCATAACAACATATGTTGAATTTATATTTCTCATTAGACACACTAGTCCATACCTAGATTTATTAAAAACACCATTCAGATATAAATATAAGAAATCATTAATTAAGTTTCTATGGAGTTTTCCAAAAACCCTTTATATGAAAACATCTTGGTAATAATATCTTTAGGCATTCATGTTTAAACACAGTTTTTATCCCAATTAGTGTTTGCTTGTAAATCCATTTTATCCCAATTAGTGTTTTCTTGTAAATCCAAGGGTTAATACAGATCTTTTAGCTTAGGTATGGGGCAAAGTGCAAAGAGTGAAAAAAATAGAGAGGTTCGAGCTTTGAAATATTTTCGATACCAGAGAACTCACTAGATCTGAGATAATATAGATCTGTGTTATTTCATCTAAACACCAATTTGATTTTTCACCTTGCGTGTGAGCAGGATCAAAAAAACTGAATAAAATAAAGAAAAATTAAGAGAGTATTGAAAAATATATCGAAATCATTTTTATACCTTTAGGCTCTCAGTAGTATGATATGGATCTATGCTAATGTATCTAGACAACAATAATACCTCACCTTTGGTCACACGAGTAGAAACAACTATTGCAACAGCCTCTACGCGCAATTTATATTAGAAATTTTATACAAAACTTACTACACAGTTTATATATCCAGTTTATATCCAAAAAGTTTTATAGCGTTATATTCATAAAGTTTTACGACAAGAAATAAATATATGGTTTAGAGTCTTAGTGTTCTTTCAAATATAGGGTTACAACGTTATATCCAGAAATTTTTATAGCAAGAAATAAGTATATGGTTTAGAGTGTCCTTCATAGCAGTATTTAGTAGTCCAGTTCTATCATTGGATTTAGTAAGTAAATGTATGAAGTAAAGTGATTAATATTGGATTTAGTAAGTAAATGTATGAAGTAAAGTGATTAATATTGGATTTAGTAAGTAAATGTATGAAGTAAAGTGATTAATAGAAAGAACTGATCCTTTTGAATGACAAGTCATGAGACCGTTACTTCTTGAACTGCAATTCTTGCCCATGTGCTTCACCCTACTTGTGTAATTCTTTAGTGTCATTAATCTCGTTTAGATACATTACCCCTTTCCCCTTAGCCAAAAATGACAACTTTCATCCTTTACTAGTAATATCCTGAGTGAAGATGATTCAAATTCATAATCTAAATTAACCATAAAGCTATTTCCCACACGGATTTCTGAGGAAATTTTGAACTCAACCAGTTTGAGAACATGTTGTTACATTGCCATGTTTAATCACCATCAAGAATTTACTTCTGATTTTATCCCATACTAAGTCTAGAATCAAAACCTGACCTTCAAAGTAAGCTATATTATGGCCTTTCCATATAGATTCTAGAATATAGGATGACTTTATAAGTTACTACTAACTAGGAGTAACTTATTGACTTGGGTATAGTTCTGAAATCTTTTCTTCATTCTATTCCATATTATGTTACACAGGAAGTCTCTGACAATAACCATTTTGTTGTTAATGTTCTCTACCTAAGACTCCAAGTCAAAGACCTCTAGTAAAGGCTTCAATAGCCTTTGAACTTAACTACATAACAAGAATATAGGACTAACATCATCTTTTCCCCACCGACAAATGTAGCATCTGTAGGGTTGTCTCCTTGCCAAATGTTTAGTTAACTCTATTGCATAAAAGGCCCTATGCACCAATCTGCAGTCAAAAGCATTCTCCTTTGGTCTCTCCATTTCCCACCCAAATCCTCCTTTGGTCTCTCCATTTCCCACCCAAATCCATATAGGACTAACATCATCTTTTCCCCACCGACAAATTGAGCATCTGTAGGGTTGTCTCCTTGCCAAATGTTTAGTTAACTCTATTGCATAAAAGGCCCTATGCACCAATCTGCAGTCAAAAGCATTCTCCTTTGGTCTCTCCATTTCCCACCAAATCCATTTGCAACAGATTTGGTATGCCAGAATGATGAGAGAATTGTGTCTGTCTTTCCACTTTGGACACTTTTGCATACATATGATACTTCCATTTTTTGTAAAAGGGGCCACTTCTTCTGTCTCTTCACTTTCTTCCATATTTTCCTCCACTCTCAAGAGCTATTAAAACCATTCTTAACCTTGTCTAATGCCTCATGATATTAAAGACAACGTAGTTAGAATTTCATTAACCACCACTGACACATTAGTTATTCTCGAGAGTCCACCAATTTTATCACTGGCGAAAGCAATTTTCTATTAACAGATAAAACCAGTACAGAAGGCAACCATGCATTACCTTTCTTCTTCAGGATTGTCATGAGAAAGTCCCATTCCATTCTATCATATGCCTTTTCCATTCAAATTGTGGTACATTGAGGATATTCTCCTACCTGTAACCGAGTCAAGGGCTCCTTCCACAACTATCATGTTGTAAACTTTAAAGGATCTTCCTTCTTGGCACAGATGTAGTATGGAGGTAAGCAATAGGAGAATTTGTGGATGGAATCTACCTGTTGGGAAATTTTTTTGCTATTATCTTATAACTAACACAAAGATAAGTGAGTCACCAGTTCCAAATGTTATCTGAGACTTTCACTATCAGAGATAGCTAAGGCTGTGAAGGTTTCCTTCACGTCAAAGTGAACCCTAACAATAAACTACACCTGTCTTCCGATATCTCTCAGTAAAGAAAATATATATTCCGTAATAGGCATGTAAAATTCTACGTCAACAAACCCATACCGCCCGGAAAAACTTTCATTTTTTTCCTTTCGTCAACAGACCCATACTATTTCTTTGTTTCATGTAGCGTAGCGGGGTAAACAATTGCCATCATTTAACATAAAGAGAACAGTTGCCATCATATGTAGACTAACTCTACTGGCTTGACCTCGCTTCTGTTGTTGTTCCCTTATTGTTGTAATTTAGAAACCCAGCTGCTCATTCTGAGGATCTTGCATTGTAGCCTCTACATTGGGTTTTCTGGGCGTTGGGACTTCCCTACTACCATTAGTTGCATGCCAAAGAAAACAGATGTAAGATGAGCAAGAGTTGTTGGCAAGATAAGCATGTGGCTAGTACAAAGGCTGACAGATTTATTTGTTGAATAATTAACATCATACTACTTAGCACTTAGTAAACAGATTCAAATTCCAACCACTATCATCAAGCATTCTATCTGGAATATTCCTTCTTGAAACTCCTTGATCACACATAAATTGATTCCCAGTAACAGTCCTTTTGATAAACCATCTGCCTATGTATTGAGTTCTTTGTTTACATAATGATAGGATGTAACGTCCCCTGCCGTCATCCCACTGGCCTGGCAAACGCTACTATGCGGAACAACATCATTTGCATACTTAATTAATAACATGCATTTAAGTCATATTAAACAAAATTAACTCAGAGTAAGCACAAGATTACTGCTAACGTAAATAATCCCTGGCATTAACCATAATTCATATGCACAACAGAATACATGATACAGATAAGCATCACAGGCATGCAAAACATAATAATAAGCATAAGCTGATACTTATCCTTGAAACCGTGGTAATTCCACCAACTACGCGCAGGCCTTCCACGAACCTCCCAGCCTTAGACCACGTTGTTCATCAAGCTTAGCAGTGGGTCACCCCCGAGCTGGGACTAAGCTCCACCCAAGGCAAGGAATCCTAGTCTAGGATGAAGTTACAGGGAAAACTGCACAAAATAACTAGAAGGATTCTTCCCAGGATGCCTTCTTACGCCCACTACTCACGGACTCTCATTCCCCACATGCCTATTTCACTTGGGAGTATACACCTTCACAAGCACAGTCCATTAGTGCTTCACCTCCCTCTCTGGGTCTCGACAACAGGCCGGATCAGGAAGTCTTAGAGCTCCGTAGCTGGTGATGGACTCTCTCTGGAAGAATACCCCTTCCCAGTAGACTCCTTCACCTAGAAATAACTTCTCACAGGCCTGACATACTGCCTCTTCAACTAAGGGCCTTAAAACCCGATTCTTCAGCCCCTTCCGACTCAATTCCAGCACGGTGAGGATAACCACAACAACAATAGCAATTCGGTTAACTCATGGTGACAACAACAACAAGAATTTGGGTATGGACATCCAAAAACAGCAACAGGAATTTAGGTATGGACATCCAAAAACGACAGCAGTCTACACTAAGACACAGCACAGTTCAGAGATTTACAGGGTGCTCGGACTTCACAGGAGACACGGCTCGGTCCGTGAGTTTGCCACTAGTTCCAGGGTGCATGACCAGGAATCAATGCAGAGGTCGATCACAGAACTAAACATAATTCACGAAGGATGGGGAATGGCAAGACGACTTAGGTGGAGAATGGAAGAATGCAAGAGAAAACAATTTTCCCGTGAGGGTTTCCTTCACGGTGCGCGGGTGAGCAAATGCAGACGCAGAGGCAAAACGGGTTCAGATGGGTATCACTATGAACTCAGGCGGAGGATGACAGAATGACCGAACCCCTCCCCACGGCTGACTTCTGCAGTTTTTTTAATTGCATGTGCCTGGGTCGACACATGTCACCCATGAAGCTGCATGCACTCCATCAACATGCGTTCCTCTCTAGGAACTTAGAACAAAACATATATTTCACATGGCTTTTTTCCCAAGGACTTAAGCCCCTAGGCTCAACACTTAGCCTCTCTTTCCAACCTTCCAACCCCCAATCCCTTACCCACTCTGTGGAAGCTTAGTCCCCCATCACTCATTCATAGTGGTCGGTCTGCACGCAGCGGTATTTATATTTTTATTAATGTTCTGCATGATTACATATACAAAAGCAGGCTCTCGGCCTTAACACTTAGGCTCTCTGGCCTAATAACACATAAGCCCACCAGCTTATATAAACTTGGCTCACCAGCCTATAAAACATAATTACAATTCATAATGCAAGCTCTATACTTCATAGACATGATTTACAACAGGACTCAGCCTTGAGGACATTACATAGGATATGTTGGAGAACAATGTCTCCATTCTTTTCATCTGAGTTAGTGTTGAGTGAAAAGTCATATTTCCCATCCTGTATCCTTCATCCAATTTATAACCACATCAAAGTCACCAAAAACTCGCAATTTTGTGACCCCCTTGTCTGCTGCTAGTTTATCAACATAGTTATTAGTACCCCTCGTAGACCTACTTTGAAATCAAAGAAATGAGCATCATTTAAAAATAAGCAACCTCATGTGCCACAGACAACATCTTGATCTTGGCTAGCACCATCAAAGTAGCCCCAAAATCCTGACTTATTAATTTGAGGTTGCTTCAATATCCTGGGTTTTTGTGTCTTTTGGTGTATTTTTATTCTTCCAAGTAGATATCTAATTTGACATGCGCATTGAAATGGAGGGATGTATCTCTTTTGAAATATATCAACATTTCTAGCTAACCATATGAATCAAGAAGTCGCGAAAGGAAGAGCTCTATAGGATTTAGGCTCTTGATTCTAGATCCAATTTTTCAAATCCTCCTCCACAGTATGCCCCTGGTACCCTCCTCTACAACCTGTTAGTTCCTTCATCTCCCTGCTATTAGTAATCTTACAAATTGTCGAATTTTGTTGCAGTTAATTACCTTGTAAGTTTCCTAATTTAGGTTTGCTTTAGTATCCAGATTCTCAGATCTAGTCCCAAATTTTAAATTTCAGATTTTTCAGAGTTTAGTTCTCTTAACACGCTTCGGTGCTGGCACATAATAGTTGGCATTGATTCAATTATACTTTTGAAACCCTAGACCATTGGACTAATTGAGGATAGTGTTTGAACTTTGTAGGTTTGGAGCTTCATTAATCATTGACAGTTCAGATAATTTGAATGCCCCTGTTACCTCCGAGATCAATAAAATTTGTCTAGAAGATTTTTGGATTTCATTTTACTTTGTTATTTTATCAATTTTGTTCCCAATCATGTTTTCCATATCCTTGTACACCTATACCAAATAAATAATGTCTATGGTTCTTGTCCTAATCAAAGAAACCAAAGGTTTTGTGAAGCTAATAACAATCTTGCTCCATCAATACTGATATGCAACAAGCTTCTAAATCATTATTTCATTCTCTCATTCCACCCCCTCTATATAATATATATGTAATTAACAACCATAGCCGGCATTGCTTGTTTGATATCAATAATATGCCTCACCGTGATGAATTTATAGGCATACCGTGTCTTTTCTACTTTCATGTTTCAGTGGCTGCATTTGGAAACCATAAGAAATTGCTTTAGAAATGTGTAGTTTGTGATGAATTTCACAATATCCTTGTTAGGTTCAACAAATGGACCTTGCAAATAGTCCAAAAGAGGTCACTATATATATTTCTCACAATCAATGCTTTGTCTCTGTAAACAGGTGCATTGTTTACAAGTAGATAATGAATTATACTATTTGGTATTTATGGTGCCCTAATGCTTCATGGGTGTTTGACTTAACCTTTCCTACTACGTGCAAACTTTCTGCACATGAACTAAGTCCTATTGTTTAAATTTGCACTACTAATTTGAGTTTTTTTCTATTTAAGAATAGATGGACTAAGACCAAAGCTCAATATAGGCACTGTCTGTAATTTAACAATATTCAAGTCTCTTCATGGTTCTCTTGGTGCTCAGCAAATTATGGGCTGGGGTTATGCTTTCTCAGCCATACAATAACAATTTAAAAGTCATCATCAGGTTGGCTTGACAAGTATTATTGAACTAATAATTGTTTGATTGGCATGTAAATAATTTAGGCCCCGAATGTCACTGATAAGTTTCAGTTCTAAATAAGAGAAAACCCACTATTATTTATATGATAAATCTATCGATAAAACCCCGGGAACTCTGTACTTTAATTCTTAAAAAAATAGAGTCACAAAGATTTTCCTTTCTAGCCTATAAAATTTAAATATATCTTCTAGTTTATTTTGGTGGTTTCAGGATATTTATGCAGAGTTATATCTTTCGTTGAAGAGTTTGAGCGACTCTTTTAGTTATTGTTTTCCTGTACATATGCTTGGATTTTTTCACATAATTTTGGCATTAAGACTATTTTATTCTTGTTTTCAAAGTCACCGGTCCATGAAGTTGTTAGGTCATTGATTGGGTAGATGCATGGTTTAGACAATAATTCCATTTTTTCCTACCATTTGATTTGATGAGTACATATATTAAAGTTGGTTTAGACAATAATTCCATTTTTTCCTACCGTGCGCCTAAATAAGAGCTCTTTCTTGAACAACAGACCAAGCATCCTGGCCATTGCCTTCCACTGATCCATTTGCAATTGACTGGATACTTCCACCACCAGATAGCCCTTTTCCATTAGCCCTCCAATTGCTCCCACCACTCGCTTTCTGCTCAGTTACACTCTTTTCTTTTTCCCTAACAATTGTACCAGCGACACACCCATTTGTAGGGTTGTCTCCGACTTCGTCTCTAGTTGTCAAAGGGGACGTAATTGGATTTTCATTCTTTTTTATTTCAAGGAAAGAATCAAATGAGTTTGCAGTATCAGGCTTCTGCAAAAGAACAGTCTTTATAGCGTTCAAAATATCTTCCACTGTCCTCCCGGTACCAATATAATTTGCAATTACTTCCCACCTTTGTGAGGTTCCCTTGGGATACTTCTGCACTCCTTTACGCAACAAGTCAATCTCCTCTCTGCTCCAGTGCTTTTCTTTCTTCTCATAACTGTTAAGCAGTATTTTTGCCTTAGCATGTCCTTGTAGCCCTTGACTGACGTTGTGCCCCTGTACAGTATCATTCTGCGGTACAGATTTCTCAATTGACTTGGTCCCATCAGCATCACTAGCTAATGCATCCCTCAATAGTTGAGCTCGCTTAAGTTCTCCTTTCTGGCCCATTTGATCAGAAAGAATTCTTAACCTTTCTATTTCCAAGGAGGCGCATAACTTCTCAAAATCATCTTCCACAATACCAAGGAGTTTCTTGGAGAAAACTGAAGCAGCTGCAGTACGCAACCTGGGCCTCTCTTTCCGCAACAGTTTATTTTCTTTTTCTTTTGACTTCTTTTGAGCATAGACATCAATTTTGCATCCACAATGACGAGATTGCAGCCCATGTATTGTAGATAAGCGAACACTTCTCATTCAATGTTATGATGTTTCAGTGTCCAATACACCATGACCTTAAAGCTGACTTTTGAAATTAAATGCTTACAACTCAAACTAAATTTCATAAAAAATATTCTATGGAAGGAAACCATGTAAAAAAAGTGCAGCCACTCGGAGGTAGGACTGATAAACCTCAATTTTGCAGCAAGTCAACAATATTACCTGGTAGATTTAATAACAGATGTTAATGGCATGTAGTGGCCATAATAAAATGCTACTTAACGTGTGCATATTGACTGCTTTGCATAACATTCTATTATATAAGTAATTACGCTATGGAAGAATGAGGGTAAAGTCACCGATAACGAATTATGCATAGCATTCACTCCCATCGATTATACGTAGCAACAACATAAGGCCAGTCTTGGGCTCATCAGGATTTACCATGCACTCCCATGGATTTACTTGTCCCATTGTCCCTCACCTGTTGGTTGTTGATGTAGTGCTCTCTTCTATTGAACATAAGGCCTCTTGGGCTCATCAGGGGCATCTCTCTACCTAAAATAGATCAACATCTTATCAATGGTCACAATTCAAATATTCTTTTAAATTCTTTTAATAGTATTTTTTAAAATTCAGTTCATCTATATTGTTTTAAATTTGTTATCACATGTTTTTTAGTTCTTCATAGTGTTAGCACTCTGTAAATTTTGTCGGGTTGATAGACAAACGACATAGGTAAGTGTTTCAACCAACTTCAGAGCTGGGCACTAGCCTGCTCAACTCAGAGAGGGATCTCTCGTGTCACTTGATATTTCTTTGGGAAATCAATGGCTAGATTTAGTTTGTTTTGGGGGATTTTATAAAATTGTTGGTTAGGAAGGGGAGGGACACTTGGGGCTATGGAGTCGAAATTCTGGAAGTGAATGAAAACAATGACTAGTTGGTAGAACTCTCCAGAGGATAAAGGCTAAATGAGGCAATGAATCTGAGTTGTAAATCATATTTAAGCAGGGTGTAGGAGGAAAGCGAAAACAAATAACTGCATCAGAGCATTACTGAAATTAATTTTGAATTAGTTAAGAAGAAACACACACAGTTTAAATTGCTTAAGCCAAGAGCATCATAAGATGAATTTTGAGCTTTTAACTATCCAATTTAAACAAAAGATAGTGCAAATGGAATTAAAGAATCATAGGAAATACATACAATGAAAGGAGACAAGACTCATATCACCACCATTAGAATCTTTTCATAGAGAATTCAAAAAGCTTCTGCATGTATATTCGGTTTCAGCCCCAGAAAATTACAAAGCCCTCCTGCTATGGGGCTAGGCCCCTCTCCCATAAGTCCAACCATTCATTTATCTTTTTGATAATATATATATATATAAATTACATCCAGGATTCAAAACGAATCATCTTCCCCAAAGTTCCAAAAATACACATTCGTTACCAAGGAGGAGTAACGTACAACAACTAAATCATATTTTCTAGTGGACGTTATAATAAAAAACTGACATATTCGATATTTTCACCTTGAATGCCACATGTCTGTATCATTACAAAATTCTCTGAAACATACTTAATTTAGCCTGAAATCTATTTCAGCTTAGCAATTTCTTCCTTTAAAGTGTCAAGCCAAGTAGGTTGGTTTTCTCCAACACTTTCAACGATTTCATCTTTAACCTCTGTCTTCTGTTTCTTTCTCCTTTTCCTTTTGACAACTTGCATGTGGTGCTCATCTGCGTATCCATTGATTATTAAATCCTTCATGATGGGATTTAATCTGACCTCTTTATCTGCTCATGTCTCCTTTGCAGGCTTCATGTGAAATTTCATTGCCAGTATCCGTGCTGCAAGATTTTCTTTCTTCTTCGCTGATGAATTTGTTATATTATTTGAATATATCGGTTCACTAGAGGTTTCTTGTTCTGTATTATCCATTCTCTCTGGCTTTCCAGAAAGCATGAGCTTATCTCTCTTAGCTGTACAGAAATTGGAAAGATGATTCGGTTTTTTATTACCACGTTCAGGAATGAAACGTTAATTGCCCAAAAAAGAGTAATATCATCCATGTTTTGAATGATAATCATCATTGAGTGCCAATCATAGGTTCCTGACAAAAGTACTAGCAAGGAAAACGACTTATCGCGCTTGGCTATCAATTTCAAATGATGAGCCTTCGAATAAGTTTTCTGGCGACACTTACCCAACCTCGCACGAACGAAAAGTACCCAAACAAGTGTCTTGAGGTGATTTGACGGGATGTAAACTTTCCATTTCCACATGCGATCCTTGGACATGACATATCTAATCATTTTCTGACACATGACATCAGGGTGGACTTGGGTGGTTTCAAGCTTACATGTCCCCCCCCCGATATGTATCTGGTGGCGCCACACTCCCTTGAAACGAAACCATGGTATTCATATCGGCCCGCCTCTAAGAGATTAACTGAAACACTATTTCTCCGCCCGATATGTCCTACGACCATTGATCATCAGCACCCATGATCCATGGCCCGTCGGGTCCCCTCGACTTTGCCTTTCCCCTATATTTAGCCTGTCCACTAGATATGGAATCGTCTGCTAGTCTATCGCTCCTCCATATTGACTTAGCCTCCTGTTAAGTCCCAAGGCTGGGACTCCATATGAAATTTTTTACAGTGATAACATGGGCTCCAACTGGGGATGTTATCGGCCCTGCGAGGTAACAAAGAATAGTAGACCCTGTGCCTTATCCATTGGATCTTCTCTCACAACAGGTGTGTGCCATGCTTTGACCTAGAGATTGAATGCTTTATTTGGGAATCTAAACTTGAAAATGCTTGATCGTCAAGCTTATTTACACCTACCTACTCTAACTACTCAAATGTTTTGCCAGTCAAGTGAAATCAAAATGCCAATGTAACCATCCCAACATTTCATCTAATGTTTGTTTACTTTGCACATGATTTCTCCAAAGCTTGTTTACTAACAACTCATTTGAGAAGTTATATACAAATTTGAATCTTAGAATTTCAAAAATATTGGCACTATTTATTTTTTCTAGTAAAACTGCAAATTGATCTTTCAACATATGCATGAGACTGTAGTCATGTTTCACTTTTTCCACTGTATTCTTTCTTTCATGTGATTTACTCTGTTGATTTCCATCAAGAGGATGAAAAATCTTCTTAGACTACTGAGGGTAACACCCTTCTGAATCAGAAGTCATCACTAGTTGAGAAGAAACCACTGGTGTAAAACAACCCATATCCAATATTGACGTTGATTTGCCATTATCTTCGTCTCTGAGCTTACAATCCATCATAAGCCTTAAATTTTGATCGTTAGAATTTTCCATATAGCATGCCACAGGATCATGCAAAATCATTTCTTCTTGATGAAAGAACATAGAAAGACAAGCCTCTTTCATAAGCGTTTGTTGTCTTTGCTCTATTTCTTCTGTGCTGAGAATATTTTCAAATGGAATGGAAACAATAGGTTTTTTTACTCTTCCATGCTTATCAACCAAAACATTCATACATCCTTGAACATTTTCAGATATGGCAGCCATATTATGTGTATCAAGACTATCCTCTTGTTCGTCAAACAATTATGGTTTGGTTTTATTAACCTTCAGGGAATTTGCTTGAGGACTGTCATCTTGGCTTGTAGATGAATGAAGGGGAATAAGTTCCTGTTCATAATATTCTTGCAAGTATGGAAAGATGACAACATGAACTATTTCACATTCCAGAGTTCTCATGGATGCTTCCTCAAAACCATGATTTTCAAGTGAATTAAATAAAACAACTGCCTCTTTATTTTCTTTCATTTCTGCTTGAAAAGTGGCATACAATGTTTTGTTGTCTTCCTCAAAATCTATGTCATTTGTTTTTTCATTGCTTGAAGTTTCCATATATGCAGTTTCAGAATCCTCATCTCTGTCTAGGCCACTTAGAAATTGAACAAACACCTTATTCATAGAGGAAGAAAGACAACTTTGAAACACTTTGTCTTCCTAGAAATCTTGCAGGATATCTGAGTCAAAATATTCTTCATTTTCTTTATTCCTATCATATGCACATCTTTCCATTTCTCTAGGTTGTTGAACACACTTCTTTTCATATTCCTCTTTGACCAATTTCTGCAATTCCTTGTCAAATTGTCTCCGTGAATCAGTGTGATTTGGCATCATCACACGTTATTTTTATTCAATGATGATCTTAGAATTTTCTCTCAAACATTTAAATGAAGGAAAGCATAAAGGTAAATAATTTCCTTCAGCTATTTCAATACTTTCTTCTTTGTAATTGTGATATGTAGGATGATTTCTCTCACTATACTGCTGCAAAGGAACATTTTTAGGAAGAGAACATGCAGTTAGTTGTTCTAAGAATTCAACATCATAATCATCATTATATTCATCATATATAGGAAAATCAACAACATCTGAGATGTCATCTAGCAAGAAAAAACTTGGAGCATCATCCTGTTCCTCAACAAACTGATCTGCAAATCCATCTTCTTGGTTGTCTACAACTGAATATATGCAACAATTAGCTCCATGATTGTCATGGGGTGGATCAGAGACTACATAAGCACCTTCTCTTTCAATAAGTGGGATATAATCCTTTTCAAAATCATTTTCATTCAAAACTTCAAGAGGACCTATGATATCATCAATTTTATGCCCAAGATTCCAGTCAAATGTTCTCTGTTCATATTCATTATCATGTCCTGGAACACCCAACTCTTCACTCTGAATCTGTTCACATGCTAGGATATTGTGTTGAATCTCCTGAGCATCGTTGAACATTTGTTGTAAGGTCTCAGGTCTTCTTTCCATCAAGAGGAAATCCAGATCTGGGTGAAGAGCAGTGGCATACTGGAGCATGGCAACAACTTCAGTGGGTTGAATTTCTTTGGGAAGATCATAATAAATACTAGAAAACCTTCTACTGAAAGTGGAAATAGTCTCATTGCTTTGTCCTTTCAAGGCATAAAATTCTATAATCTGGAGGTTTAGAGATTTCTTCTTACCCCAGAACCTCGAAAAAACACTCTTCAATTTTTCCCATGAGCCAATGGTCTCTGGCTTCAAATGTCTAAACCATTCTTTTGTATCCCCTTTCAAGTATTGAGAGAAATCCCCCATACAAACATCGTCATGATCAATCTCAAACAAGTCTATAAAATGCTCAAACCCTTGGATGTGTTTTTTAGCTGTGATGGCATTAGGTTCCCCATCAAACACAGCTAGGTACTTATAGTGCTTTGGAGGAAAATCATGAAGGATATGAGGTAATTTTAAGGGTCTGTATATATGCTGAGTCTTGGAGGGTGTTGGATAAAGTATAGGAGGTGAAATATCAGCCTTGGTTTCATGAGGCTCATCAACTTGGTCATGGTTATCACATGGATCACATGGGAGATTTTTATCAAAATCAGTGATAAACTGAGGATATATATGTATAACTTTAAGAGGAGAATATACAATTTCAGGATTATCATGATCACCATTTTCATGCAACAGGTGAAGAAAAAATTGTTTAGCATGTTCAGGAAAGGACAAAAGGTAATTAATAACAAAAAATATTATGTCTTGGAAAAAACTCAACTTCGTGTACTTGTTTTCTCCCATGATGTCCTTTCATACCTATGTCAAGGGATCTCATCTTCCACTGGAGTCTCTAAATCAAATTTGAAGCTTGAGTGGATTTGCCAATAAAATCTTCAGGCCACTGAGTCTTTGGACAATGGATTCACCATCAAAATTTTGAATTCTAGATTCTTGAAAATGGAGTCGCCAGGTGAATGATGTACAACCTTTCTGTGTCTGAATACTCTTCACCATCAATACTCAAATATGAAATTGGTCATTTCTCTCAGGGAAGATTTCACCTTCGGTCCCTGACAACGATGCCAAAATGTTAGCACTCTGTAAAAAATTTCCGGTTGATAGACAAACGACAGATGTAACTGTTTCAACCAACTTCAGAGTTGGGAACTAGTCTGCTCAACTCAGAGAGGGATCTCTCATGTCACTTGATATTTCTTTGGAAAATCAATGGCTAGATTTAGTTTGTTTTGGGGTCTTTTATAAAATTGTTGGATAGGAAGGGGAGGGACACTTAGGGCTATGGAGTCGAAATTCTGGAAGTGAATGAAAACAATGACTAGCCGGTAGAACTCTCCAGAGGATAAAGGATAAATGAGGCAATGAATATGAGTTGTAAATAATATTTAAGAAGGGTGTAGGAGGAAAGGCGAAAAAAAATAATTGCATCGGAGCGTTACTGCAATTAATTTTGAATTAGTTAAGAAGAAACACACACAGTTTAAATTGCTTAAGCTGAGAGCATCATAAGATGAATTCTGAGCTTTTAACTATCCAATTTAAATAGAATACAATGCAAATGGAATTAAAGAATCACAGGAAATACATACAATGAAAGGAGACAAGACTCATATCACCCCCATTAGAATCTTTTCATAGAGAATTCAAAAATCTTCTGCATGTATATTCAGTTTCAGCCCTAGAAAATTACAAAGTCCTCCTACTATGGGGGCAAGCCCCTCTCCCGTAAGTCCAACCATTCATTTTTTTTTTTGATAATATATATAGATAAATTACATTCGAGATTCAAAACGAATCATCTTCCCCAAAGTTCCAAAAATATACATCTGTTACCAAGAAGGAGTAATGTACAACAACTAAATCCTATTTTTTATAGGACGTTATAATAAAAAACTGACATATTCAAGATTTTCACCTTGAATTCCACATGTTTGTATCATTACAAAATTCTCTAAAACATACTTAATTTAGCTTGAAATCTATTTCAGATTAGCAATTTCTTCCTTTAAAGTGTCAAGTCAAGCAGGCTGGTTTTCTCCAACACTTTCAACTATTTTAGCTTTAACCTCTGTCTTATGTTGCTTGCTCCTTTTCCTTTTGAAATATTGCGTGTGGCGCTCATCTGCGTATCCGTTGATGATTAAATACTTCATGATGGGATTTAATCTTACTTCTTTATCTGCTCTTGTCTCCTCTGCAGGCTTCCTGTGAAATTCCGTTGCTAGTATCTGTGCTGCAAGCTTTTCTTTCTTCTTCGTTGATGAATTTTTTATATTTTTTGAATATCTCGGTTCACTGAAGGCTGCTTGGTATGTCTTATCCGTTCTCTCTGTCTTTCCAGAAATCACGAGCTTATCTCCCTTAGCTGTAGGAATTGGAAAGATGATTTGGTTTGTGATTACCCCATTCAGGAATGAAATGTTAATCGTCCAAAACAGAGTAATATCATCCATGTTTTGAATGACAATCATCATTAAGTGCCAATCATAGGTTCTTGATGAAAATAATAAAAAGGACAATGACTTATCGCGCTCGTCTATCAATTTCAAATGATGAGCCTTCGAATAAATTTTCTGGCAGCGCTTACCCGACCTCTCACGGATGAAAAGTACCCAAACAAGTGTCTTGAGGTGATTTGATGGGCTGTCAAATTTCCCTTTCCATATGCGATTCTTGGACGTGACATATCTAATCATTTTCTGACACATGACATCGGGGTGGGCTTGGGTGGTTTCAAGCTTACTTGCTTTTCCCCCCGATATGTATCTAGTGGTGCCATGTGCCCTTGAAACAAAACCACGGTATTCATATCGGCCTGCGTCCAAGATATTAATCGACACGCTATTTCTCCGCCCGATATGTCCTACGAATGTCGATCATCAACGCCCACGATCCATGACCCATCGAGTCCCATCAACTTTGCCTTTCCCCTATATTTAGCTCGTCTGCTAGATATGGCATCGTCCGCTAGTCTATTTCTCCTCCATACTGACTTAGCCTCCTGCTAAGCCCTGAGGCTGGGATTCCATATGAACATTTTTACAGTGATAACACATAGTTAGCCAATTCAAACTTGATCAACTCCGAATTGATATTGTTTTACATTCGCTGCAGATATAATGGTTTAGTTTCTTTCATGTAATGATGGAATATATACAGTGATGTACTTTTTTAGTTACCTACCAAATAGTCATGATTCATCAAAACAAAATATTTAATGAAATTTCATCCTTAGCACTATGCAGATTTTATGAATGGACTATGCAGTTTCTCTGTTCTGAATTTACATTGGAAATTTAGTACTTTTTACATATTTTGTTCTTTATACTAAACAGGATGTTGGTTTATAATATTGTTTTATTTTCATTATCTCTTCTATATACTCAAACACTTGCTACTGCTTTTCTTCTTTGTCATATTCTATAGCAACTACAAAGTACTGAAGTTGAGTCCAACAAGGTTGAATAAGACACAACAAACTAGGTGTGCACTCACGAACCTATACTTATCTTTTGTGCTACTTGCATATTATCTACACATAATTAAGAAACATCTTGAAAAACACAATTTAAAATATGGAAGAGTAATAGATGTTGAGTGTTATCAAATAGATGCACAATCCACTGTACATGACAACATTGACCAAGTATTGCGTAACAATGACCTTTTCAAATCAGATGCATTTTCATATACTGCAAGAGATTGTCTCTTTGATGCATTTCAAGTTCTATTGCACTTCCATTATTCCTCAACTGAGCTACGCAACAGACTGATAGATCATTTCTTGGCTTGCTTAGACATTGGAAACCTTGAGGCATTAGAGTCGTATCAATACGAATTGGCATCTGATTTTCTTTATCAGTTGCATGGGATTCATGATGTCAATACGTATCTTTCCAAGATGCGACTATCTACATCTACAATCCTACCTCCACATGAGAGAGGACTATGGGGAGACACATTTTGTATACGGTGGTTAGCTAAGTGGATAAATATGTCAATTGGAATTTGGCCATTAACAAGAAAGACAAGATATCTATTATTCAACAAAACTGCATCTAGAGATCCATATTGCATCTTGTTTCATGATGTCAATCCTCTTAGTGGTCATTATGAACCATTTCTCTATAAAAAATTATCTGTGCCCAGTCTTGGAGGATCTAATATTTATTTTTCCCTCACCTGCAAAGACCTTCAATCATATTGCAAACGAATTATGCATAGCATACACTCCCATGGATTAGACGTAGCAACAACCAGTACATCAAATTATGGAGATAGTCTATTCAATGCAATTCACTATTTGGTCGCAACAGACTTTGATGTCCACTCGCTGCACCTTTACATTATGCAATCCTTTTGCAATGTGATTATAGGCAAGATTCAACATGCACTTGACTGCTTGCATGAACACCTTCCAACTGATCTTATACAAAGTATGCCAACACTTGAAAGTTGGCAACAATATCTTATACATATGGCAATTCCATATGAGGAAGGAAATATATAAGGTGGGGCATTTTGTTTACAATGGACATCTATCATATTCAAAGTAAATATCCAAGTTTGGTCAGCCCTTGTATATGGTTATGTCCATTTTCTCTCTATCGAGTCTAACTACTCTAAGATAATTGACATCATATCATTCAAAATAGATACACCACACATCCACTATCAACCTTTGATAAGAAATTATTTCAGTTCAAGATTCACTGCTCCTGCTAGCCAAACCACATCAAGTCTATGTAAGCATTGTATTCTATCTAGTCACAGTGAAACTGATCCCAAATGTGATAATCTCATAGAGATATTAAGTAAACAATGTAAACTAGCTTATCACAATTTGAAAAAGGTAATACGTGGAAGACATGAATACATTAGTGTACTTCCTTATAAACATCTGAAATGTACGACTGATCATCACGATGTGATATCGAGCCCAAGCAAGAAAAATAAACTAACATATCACAACCTTTTACTTGATCCCATATGTGATCATCGCATAGAGAGCTTAAGAAAAAAATGTAAACTAACTTATCACAATTTGAAAAAGGTCATACGTGGAAGACATGAATACATTAGTGCACTTCCTTCTAAACATCTGAAATGTACGATTGATCATCATGATGTGATAGCGATCCCAAGCAAGAAATACAAACTAACATATCACAACCTGAAAAAGGTTGTGCGTGCAAAACACTATCGCATTTACACACTTCCTACTGAACACAAACATCAAAGCATCAATGACAAATACCATCATGATTTGCAACATCAACATGGTGAGGAAGCAATGCTTTTAACACATATCAGTTCCATCTTCAACATGCCTTGTCCACAAGTGAGACTAGTTTCAAGTGACATCCATAAGTTGACCTACCACATGTTGAAAAAAACATACGTGAAAGAAACAAATGCAACTACATATCCCAAAGTGGTCTTGATATTGACATAGGGGGAAAAATCACGTGTCGTAAATTAAATCAAGCATTGTGCAATGCTAGCATTGAAAAACAATGAACAACTGCTATGCATTCCCGTATAGGAAAAAGAGATGCAAAGCAAATCTATATGAAACAAATTGAAGACAGCCCTAGCATTGCATGTGCAATTTGCGAGGAATTGAATTTCACAAAGAACATTAAGTGTTTCACCCTTGATTTGCAAAGAGAATGTGTCAGCTTGACACTAACTGACAGAACATTCTCCAATAGAAAACTATGTCTTCCATGCAAAAGGTCACTCCAAAATGGAAAATTGCCACAGTTTGCAATGCCTGACCAAATAAGATGTAACACACCACTACCAGATGTAAGTACACTTACAGAATTTGAGGAGAGGCTTGTGTCTCTATGAATTGCATTTGCACAAAACAAATCCTGGGCTATAAACGATCCCAAATGGGCTTAACAGGTTTAGTTATTAACGTTCTTGTCCAACTAGACGTTGTCCAAAAAGCGCTGCCAAAATTCATGAATGAAACAATGCCAATTGTTGTAGTGCTCAAAAGGCATATGCAATACAAAAATGCATACGAAATAGGTAGAGTGCATGTGCAAATTGTCATGAAAGAATTGAAAGAATTATGTTCCAAAACACTATACAAGGCACTCAACATATTTATAAATGAGGACTGGAACCATGTTCTTGAACAAGGCAATGAGAACTCTACATAGACTTTTTCCACTACTAGTGAAATTGATACAGATGATGAATCAAAGAATGGAAGACCTATTGAAACATTGATACATGGATTCACTGAGTCACAAGGCATTCATGACTTGCAAGACAAGATCGTCAAAATTGCACCTGTTGAGGACAACGTCCACTTGGGATTTTCAAGGAAAAATTCGCAGAGGAAATGAAATTCCCAACATTTTTATATGGAGACCCGCATGACAGTGACATCACATAATGATTCAGCTACCAAAAAATAGTACAATGGGAATTGCTACATTCAAGCGGCGACTTCTCCTATCACACAACAAATTTGTTTTTCAAAACAATGTGAATAATAATTGAGAAATTTCTCTCTTTCATTTGGGTGCGATTAAGAAAATGTCAGTGACGAGGAAGAAAGGCATTATCCAGAGATGTCAAGTACAAAGAAAATCTGGAGAAAATCCTGAAATTTGATATTGGATACATATATGTCAAAAACATTCGCATCTCCCCTGACTACCTGAAAACTATATTCACAATGATCTGACAATTGGGGCCTGCAATATTTTTCATCACTTTTAAAAGTGTAGAGCATCGTTGGAATCCATTGTTGACTACATTGTCCACATTATATAGGAGCAGGAAAAAGAAAAAACAAACTGAAACATTGAAAAATTATGACATTGACTACCTCATAAGAAAAGACCCAGTGACATGTACTTGTTACTACAAACATAGAGTGAATGCTTTGAGGAAATTGATATGTCATGAAGAAACATTCTTCAAAATAATGTCGGGCTACTATTTTGTAACTGAGTTCCAAAATAGAGGCAGTGAACACGAACACACACTAATATGGGTAAAAGATGCATCGATATATGGAAATGACAACAACTCAGAGATCGAGCGGTTTATGGACAAGTATGTAACATGCAACACAAATCATTTGGTTTGAGAACTTGCCAAAGTTCATAGGCATTACCATACAAGAAGCTGTAAAAAATAAAAAAAATCACATTGCAGATACAACTTCCCTATGCCGTCGATGAGAATGACAAGAATTATTGAACCACTTACTTTGGGGGACAATATTTTGATCGACAAATCAAAATATTTGTTCACATTTTTGGAACAAGGAGAATTTGATGACTTAATGAACTTCAAAGACTTTTTAGTGCAACTAAAGCTAACTGAACATGAGTACATCCAAATTATACAATATACACTTAAGCAACCAACAGTTTTCCTAAAATCAAAACCTTCGCATATTTGGAATAACAGTTTCTCCAAGGACATGCCAGTTATGTGGAATGCAAATACAGATGCGCAGTATGTCCTCAACGCATATGATGCAACATCATATTTTACTTCATACATGATGAAGGTTGAAAAATCTATGACAAATGAATTTCAGAGAATATGCAAAGAACATGAAAAAAGTCGAATTGATGTTATTCAAATGATACGTACGCTTGGAAATACATTACTTAATCTCCAACAAATGTCTTCTCAGCAAGCAGTCCACATTGCACTTTCCCTAACTTTGAATTTTATTTCAAGAAAATGTGTCTTCATAAACACATCTTCGCTTGACACGCACACTTTCATGCTTAAGCCACGAGTCCTTATAAAGCAAGAGCTTAATAATTCAGAGGATGTGATATGTCACTCTATTATTGATTACTACCTCCAATGTCCATCGACCATTAAGCATATCTGCCTTGCATAATTTGTATCGTATTACAAAAAAAATGGTACAAATATATCAGAAAAAAAAAAACAAAACATAGTACGCTTTGTCAAATACAACAAACACATCGACTATGAAAACTTTTGTAGAGAGAAACTATTTTTGTACGTTCCATTCGATCACAATGAAGACACACTAAAACATAACTTGCTTGCATGGGAAGCTGCATATACTCTATATGAGGTTACAATACAATCCAATAAGGCTATATTTACGTACAACATCAACCCAACATGGAGTGATTTAGAAAGTGCACTTGACGAACTAGAAACCCATGCCAATATTGATGACATATCAACAAAGCATAAAAAAACTACAACTCACCATGAAGCCTATGATTTGCAAGCAGATTTGCCTTACCCTTGAGAACCTACCTATGAAAAACGTATCAATCTTGGGTTTAAAGTAACAGACCATCCTTTCTATGTCGAAAACGACGAATACTATAGAATTAGATGGTTGTTGAATCGAGAACAACAAGCAATCATAAAGGATATTGCAATGAAGAAACACTTGGACATACACACTCGTGTGCACTTGTTCCTTACAGGTGGCGTAGGAGCAGGCAATACATTCACATTGAAAGCGCTATTCCAAATGCTTATACGAATCTATGAGTCAAAGACTATGAGTGACCCTCTAAAACCAAAGGGACTGATACTTGCATATACAGGAAAAGATGCATATAATGCAAGTGGAATGACAGTCCACTCTGCCTTGTTGATGCCTTTTAACAAGTCACAATTTCTTCCACTTGGAAAATAAGCGTTAGATACCTTGTCAAAGCTTTGTGGTGAACTACAACTTGTCTTCATAGATGAAGCCTTCTTGATTGGAAGTCGCTTCTTATATTCCATTGACAATCGTCTAAGAAACATAAAACATGTCCAAACCAAGCACAACCCATACAAGATTCTTTGATATTTGAACAGCCTATGATCAACATGCAAACAACAACACATGAATTTTGGAAAGACAACATAAAATGCTTCAAACTGCATACTACAATGCGCCAGAAAAATGAATACTTTATTGCAATTCTAAATAGAATGTGAACAAACAACCAAACAACTGATGACTTATCATATATCAATTCAAGTTGCATGCGACCATCACCGACAGACCCAACCTTCCCTTACCTATTCTACAAAAACAAGGATGACATAGTGCATAACAAGTACATGTTATCGCTGATACCTGGTGATGAAATCACTGTCAATGCAATTGACCTAGAAGAAGACAACATTGACAATGTACCATGTCATCAACATACAACTACTTTACCTTTGCAAATTGTCCTGAAATTAGGCATGCTAGTTGAAATATATGCTTGCAACTATGACTCACAAGATGGTCTAGTCAATGGTGCAGATGGGATACTCAAAGAATATACCAACAAAGATGAATTTGATGTCTTATGGGTTAAGTTCCATGACCCACAAATTGGGCACTGACAAGACAACAAGTTAGCATATCTATATAATACAAACACTTCACGTGATTGGACACCTGTATTGTGAATATCAAACCCAATATCAACATCAACAAAGACAGGTCAGGTAAAGATTCAAAAGCAATTTCCAATTCAAATTGCATGTGCATGTACAATTCACAGATAAAAAGGCCTAACACTTGATAGTGTTGTCTTTGACCCTGCTAGAATATGAATACATGGACTTGTATACACAACTCTATCCCATGTTAGTGTAAATTCTAACCTTGTACAATATCTACTGCAAACTGATATTCAGAAAAGAACAGAAAAGATACAATGGCAAATACAAACATTACACAGAGATTTTTCACCTGGAAACCC
>JZKD02S1765711.1:282354-323294 GCA_000966675.3 Picea glauca | reverse complement strand
ACAATACAATATACATATAGGAGCCAACGACATCCAAAACCCTAACCCAATGACCTGGATTAGTCCAAAACCCTAATTCCTTAACCGAAAATAGAAAACCATCGGCAAAAAAAACAATGTGCCGAAAAACCACATAAATATGTGGTCTCGGTGTGAAAAAAAATTTCGAGGGCGTTGCCCCCGAACCCTCGCGCGGGGAGCTCCGCCCCCTTGCACCCCCCTCTAACCCCCCTGCACGCTTGGCGTAGACGCTCAGACACTAATTCTCGTGCAAAGAATATAACACATACCCAACAGTCAGAAACATAGAGTCCTTGTATTTTCTAAGCGCTCTTACAAAAGATAACTTCAAGGTCAAACAGAAAGTCGATATTGAGATGCAACGCCTTCGAACTACTACAAAATGGCATCTAGAATATGATTATCGATCCATACAAACAAACTCATTTGTATTGATTCTCTCACTTAACACATGCAACCTAAATGCACATATGAATGATATACTCAATGACTATGACACAATGCAATGTGATACTCTATGCTTACAAGAAACATACATGACATTATGCATGCAAAACAAACAATTTCCAAATTTCAATTACATATCAAGTTACATTACACATGGAGTGATGATATTAGTGAAACAATTGTTGAAATATTGTAACTGCAAAGAGTATTCTATTTATTATTGATGTATTATTCATTAGATCAATTCCCTTTTGTGGATTGATCATTTCAGGCATTGTAAATGAGCAAATCCCCTTTTGCGGATTGTTCAAACCCTAATTGTAACATGAAAATTAAGAAGTTGGCCCCCAAGAAAATTAAAGTGGTTCTAACCACCCAGAAAGAGAAGTCAGCCCTGCCAGTGAAGATACACCTCCTTTCAGCACTTGCCAGTTCATATAAATAAAGGAATCATGCGCCTCATTTGTTCACTCACTCATTCGATGATCCAGAGTGCAAGTTTGGTAGCTTCAATTGGAGAAGAAGGAAGAGAGAGAGAGGTGCATTACTTCGGAGAGGATATTCTCTAGTGTTTGGTTTATTGTCTTGGCATTGTATTGGCTATCTATATTAAGGAAGTTTTTTCTGGGTTTTCTTCCCCATGAGGGTTTCCCAAGATAAATGTTGTGTATCTTGTGATTGTGTTTTTCTTAGTGATCCTATCTATGATATGGTTATCTATTAAATTGAAAAGAAACATAGTAATAACTTAAAATTTAGCATGGTATCAGAGCTAAGCTGAAGAGAGAATCTTTCACAGGAAAAAGAAAAATGTCACTATTGTCGTACAAGAAAATTAGGGATTTTTATTGAAGAGGAATTTCAAACCAAAAGTCATCTAGAAAAGTGCACCCTAGCCCAAGGAACTCTTTGGTACCTTCAGCGCATATTTTTAGTGGATAGAACTCTCGGAGAGTGAAACCCTAGTTTTCACTGGTACCAGAAGTATCAGAAACCCAGAAGCACCAATCCAGAAATCCGCTGGTCAAGTTTAAGGGGGGGAATTTTGGATTTTCAAAAATCTGATTGTACCAGCTTAATCACCTCAGCTCAGCGCATCTATCCTCTGGATCAGAATTTCAAAATTTGAAGTTTGAAAAATTAGGGTTTCCTCATAATACCCTAAGTTGCAGTTGCAGTTGCAGTTTAAGAATAAGTTGCAGTTGCAATTTCAGTTTCAGAATCAGTTGAACTATCAGCTATAATACAAGTTGCAGTCACCCTTGAAGTTCTTAAGAGTTGGTAATTATTACCGTTTCTACCAGATGGTGCCACTACCTGCAAATGCTATCAGAGGTATGTACTCACATATGTTTAAATTGTTAATCTTTAAAGGGTATTTGTAGGAGAATGGATCTCTTGCTATAGATCCAGAAGGATCTCAAGATCCAACACATTCAGAGGAATAATGCAACCCAGGTTTGATTATTCTGATGTGCATCTATTTGTTATGACATTATTTTGATCTAGGTTGCATGTTGAAGCTATGACCATCATACTAACCATTGGTCAAAATTAAAGTCAAGGTATTAGATGGATTAAAGTTGAGATCATAGAGTTTATTCCCTAACCCAACCTTCTGTCAAGATATCATATTTTCCTAGAACAAAAGACAGGTTGAATAAATCACTTGTCATCTTGAGTGAAAGAGACTTGGAAGAAAAGAAACACACTCATCCTTGAGGACAAGACTCCATGTTCCAGGTTTGATTAATTAAGTTGATAAGATTCAAAGTTTCACATGACAAAGTTGATAACTACCCCATTACAAGTAAACACTATAGTTGAGGTAGCAACATTTGAAGAAGTATTATACTTGGTAGCATGTAGGAATATTGAGATAAATTCTTAATGTAATAGATATAACTAACATATCCTCTAGGAGAAACTTCTTGTGTTGATTCCAGGTTACCATGGAGGAATGTTTGATCACAACACTAGAAGAGTGTTGACCTCATTTCGTATTGTATTTATTACTTTTGATCTTTTCTTCAGACAGGTCACAAGTGATAGCCCTAAAGGATCTACTGTGATGATTATTCATGTTTTTTTGTTTTATCTACTATTATCAAAAGAGTATTATTCCTGCTTCTTGTTTTGTTGAACTTGTTTCAGGTCACAGGTGATAACCTTGAGGAAGTTATAGTGAAGGTTGCAGAAGGAAACATATTAGATGAGATATGAAGAAGACTATGTACATGACCATATACACTCATATACCAAAGAAGATGAAGAAGAAGATATCTTTTGAGATTTAGAGTATCCCATATGAAGATTGATTGAAAGGAGCAGAAGGCTCCAAGGATGACCGAATATTAGAATGGGAAGCAGATCTCATTTGAAGCCTGACTTTGTGTTTCATATTTAGACTTGGTATCCAACACCAAGTATACCCTGTAAGAGATGATGAAGTCCTTTTAGACTCAGAAGAAATAGAGAGTAAGCCTGATCTCAGAAAGAATCAGATGAAGAGACAACTTCCAGGACTGGGAGGCAAATGTTGTGAGAAGACTAGATCGTAGCTTCAGAAATTTCTAGGAGATATGAAATCTCCTGGGAAGATTCCCTTGTTTCAGTAATAGAGAAAAAAGCCAGTCAAAAAGACTAGGATATGGATTCTTCTGTGAGACTAGAAGAGAAGTTAGTATTGACCTCCAAGATTGATCTATACAGATCAAGCATGTTGGAGATGTATAAATCTTGATGTGTTTCTAGAGGATTCTCCCAGTAAGAGGGAGAATACTATGACGAGACACTTACTCCAGTAATTGAAGAAATAGTTCCATTATTTATGAAGACAACTAGAACAACCATGATTCATATATAGTATGAGATGCAGGGGGAGCAATCCCCATATTTTAAATAGAGTGGAATTTGGTGCATTACATTAGTTGGGTCATGGAGACATGACTACAATAAAATATAGAGTTAACTCCATGAAAGAAGAAGAGCTACCTTCAGTATCAGTTATTGAGCCACTCTCAGTTTCAGATGAAGTTGTTGCCATGATGGAATAAGAGGAGTTACTCACAGATTTCAACAGTCACAATGAGAATGGATCAACCATTCTCAGCTTCAGAGAAGCTGCAGGTGCAGAATCACAGATCCCAGAAGGAACAGTTGCAGAGAGAGTAGAGGACATACTCCCATACAGTGAGATAGATAGTTCTTTGCAGAAATTAAATAGAGATAGCACATGATTGTGCAGATTGAATTGCAACTGAGAAAGTGTACCAGGTTGGTACAAATTGATGTGAAAATTTTGATTTGAAGTTGAAGATAGAAAGACTCAGGTCTGCAAGTTGAAGAAGGATCTATACATGTTGAAGCAAGATCCTAGAGCTTGGTATGGAAAAATTGATAGTTTCCTGGCGAGCTTGGACTTTACCAAGAGTAAAGTTGATTCTAACCTTTATCTCAAGGATATGAATGATGAGCTAGTGATGTTACTACTATATGTAGATGATGTATTCTTGACAATATGAAGAAAATCTCATCACAGATTGCAGAAGAAGCTCACTACGGATTTTGATGGAAGACTTAAATGCTTTATCTCTTAGATCTTTGGCAGAGCCTAGAGAAGATCGTCCTTAACTAAGGGAAGTATGCAGTTGAAATACTAAAGAGATTTGATATGTTGGAGTGAAAATCCATGAATACACCCATGGAAACAAAGTTGAAGCTCTTGGTTGACACTTCGTTAGAATTGATTGGTGCTACGTTGTACAGACAGATCATTGGATCATTGATGTATCTGACGAACACCAGGCCATATATATTTTTTGGTTGTGAACACTTTGAGTCAGTATCTGGTAGAACCCAGACGTGTTCACCTTGATGATAAATGACATGTGATGAGATACCTTAAGGGTAAGTTGGATTTTGGTCTGTCATACTAGAGATAATGACTTCAGATTGAGTGGTTACATCGAATCAGGATGTTGTTTCAGTATGAAGTCAACCATGACTGCATGGAAGAGTAGTGTTATAGCAAGATTTGCCTCACCATTGCTATCTTGCATAGTATGCAGACTTATCATCCCTTTTTGATGAATCTAGAGCTAAAAATATACATTTTCCCACATATACGCTCCCTTACTGCTATGAAAGATGCGTATACTCTTGCTTCTCCACTACAGCTCGTGTATATCAGGATTTGTGCCAGAAAATACAAAATGAAGTTGGGTTTCCATGTCACGACAGGAGATATCTGATCCTTGGCCTTCCATATGCTGGAAACGTTCTGACTCAGCCCTTCAGTTGCATTCTAAAGGCTATAAGAGCACAATTTCGATCTATGGAAAAGAGGAGAAAGCATTCAACTTTGAGAGCAAAGTTACTCTGGAGAAATTACTTCTTATTGAGTCTGCATCCCTTTGTCCCTCAAGTCTGAACACAGTGTTTAGCCCCCAAGGTCTTCCCTTGTTGTTGAGAAGACCTCATTGCCTCTTTCCTATGAGCTTTCCTTTGGTGGAGGATTGAAGTGGTGGAGACCCAACTGGAAGGAATTTGGTTTCTTGGTTTCGAACCGTGCCAACACAGAAGTCTGTAATGTTGTCACTTCTTCTAATCAATTATTAATAGAAATACTCCTTTCCCGTCCTATTGGTATCTTACAAATATATGATTATCATCCATGGGTGTGTTTGTAATGTTTATTAATGGATTATGCTATATGATGTGCTAACCCGTTTTTATCATCATTATATTATTACGTTTCTTGTTTGTTGAGAACTTCTTGCAAGTATAAAGCTTTGGGTCAAAGTACTCAACGGTGGAACATCATCAAACGTTGGATCGAGGTAGGCCTCTTTCTTATATTTCACATTAGTATACATATCATATGTTTGAATTGAGTTGATTTCTACAATCATACCTGTATGTTGTGGTTTACCCCTAGCCATAGAGAGTTTTTCCCGTGTAATAAAAATGGTGACTCCACTGGGGAGAGATCTTCCTTCTAAGGGTTGAAGTACTTTTTCTTCTTACATTGCTCTTTTTCCTTTGTGTTTCTTGTCGTATCATTGCTGGACAGTTTCTGTTCACTCTGGGTCTGAGTTTTCAGCCTTTTACCCTTGCCTGGCCTTGTTTTAAATCATATACGCCCTTTTTGCCTTGACAGTCGTGTATACACGCGTGTTGTCTCACTGGAAGAAGCGTATATACACTGTGTTCCCCTGAACAGTAGCGTATACCACTTCCCCTTGCTTGTTTGCTTGGTTTAGTGACTGTTGGGTAGGATTTGAGGATTACTGAGCCTTCTTGGGTCTCTATAGTACCTGTTGAGATTATCTGGGATGACAGGAAGCCTGTTGGGAATTGAATTTTTGGGCGTAGTATTTCTCTTTGTTTTCAATTTTTAATTTGTCCTTGGTTTCAGGTTTCTTATCAGTCCATGCATTTTGTTTTTTAGAATATTGAAAATACAAAAAAATAGGCATTTTGCATTGGTTGGCATTTTTGTCTTTAAATCTTTATCATTGGCTTAGCACATTTAGCGAAATATTGCATTTTACTTCTGAATTGCAGAGTTGAAATTGAAGATTGCACTGTTTTATTAGCATATCATTCATTGAAAAGTTAAAGATAGACTTTGCATTGTATCCATATTTATTTTCTTGCAGAGTCATAACATCATGAGTTTCACTTCCATACCTTTTTGAGTAACCACGGCCAATAAAATTTACGCTTTAAACTAAAATTGATTAGTCATGATTTTATTTTTTAGGGTGCACAAACTAGCCTAAGATTCAGTGCCTTGGAATAGGATTTTGTGAGTAAAGTTCTCCAAGGCAATTAAGTCAACATATGTGTCTGAGACAGGGAGTTGAGAAGTCCATTATATAATTGGTAAGATTAGGAGACTCCGCTCACACTGGAGTTAATCATGATGTCATGCAAAGTAAGTTGAAGGGATAACCCCTCGATACTCACCTAGCATCAGAGATATTTCTGTGGATTTATTCGTATTTGGGGATCTTTCTAGTGCCCATACCTCTATGAGAGGTGGTACTTTCAAGGTTTCGAGCTTTGATACCCTGCCCATATGGTGATCCGGACTTACGACTTCTCACCTGTGCATTGATTATAGACTGGTTTATTAGTTTCTTGACTTAGGTATCTCATAGGTTACTTGCAGGGGTTATTCTGCTTATACCCTGAGTCAGATAAGGGTCAGACAACACACAACCTTTATGGAGGATTACCTCTCTGGGGGGATCTGACCGATTGGTTGTTAATCCTATGAGGGCCCTTATAACTGATTCTGTTACCTCCAAACTTTAGCGGGGAGTCTCAGGTCCCTCTTGGATGAGACATACCTTCTTTAGCGAGGGAGGCCACTCAGCCACTTTAGCCCGTTTGCATGAATATTTTCCGTTTGAATTTTTGGTATGCTCTTTGATTACTAGTTGGCCTTAGGAGTCTATACTAGGTCTTCATTATCATGGACAATGGAGCTCCTTTGGCTCCCTCATTTACTGCTACCCCCCCCATGATGTCCACTCATTTCATGGGGATGGATCCTTCTGCTTCGCATTATGGTATGCAGAATTATGGTACTCAGTCAATGCCTTGGGTCTCTAATCATTTTTCTCATGGTATGTCAGATATGTCTTCGCACTTACCATCCTCCATCTTGCCTCCTTATGTGAATACAAGTTTTAGGTCTGGGGGCATGATGCCTCCTTATTCTCATATCCTTCAAACACCTCTTATGGTAGGAGGTTAGAATCTTCCTTCCTACGAGTCCACTATGCGAGAGGTAAGTGCCCAAACATGAAATCATTCTACTTATTACACTCTGTCCACTTATCCTTCTTCCGCTATGTCAGTTCCTACAGACACTTTTCCCATGGCGGACCTCTATATGTCCTCTGGTGTTTCATCCAGAGGGAGTTATTTTTATAGTATGGGCAACCCCCCTCACGAAGTTCCTTCACCTGGGGGCAACATATATCCTCACATGAGCAACCCTTGTCATGTCGCTTTCTCTTCACAAGTGACTTTGATGCCCTTACAACCCTTTATGAATCAGTATGGAGGAGGATACTATCCTGCTCGACAGGGACAAAGTGTAAACCGTGATCCTTCCCGGCCTGCAATTTCTCAAAACCAATATTTCCTTGGACCTTGGTCTCAAATGCCGCAATTCACCATTGCCACAAGTCCATTCACTGTGTGTCATATTGGCATTATATCACCAACCTCTGCTAGTCATGTTGGATATTGGTCGACAACCTATGCGAGTCATGTTGAAGACCTGCAACCAGCCGCTGCAAGTCATGTTGGGGGCACAAGTCCAGTCACTGTGTGTCATACTGGAATTATATCACCAACCTCTGTCAGCCATGTTAGAGATTGGTTGACAACCTCTGTGAGTCATGTTGAAGACCTACAACCATCCGCTACAAGTCATGCTGAGGGCACATGTCTGGTTGCTACTGGTCACACTACACACCCATCACCAACCTTTGCTAGTCATGTTGGAGATTTACTATTAGCTTATGCAAGTCATGTTGGGAGCATGTCACCAGTCATTGCAAGTCATGCTGGGGGCATTCATATGATTGAGAAGCCTAGACGTCTTAGACGTAAGCCTAGATTCCTTTGTAGGACTTGTGAAGGAAGTCACCTTACTCGTTTGTGTCCTGTTACTGCTGGGATATCAGAAGCGTGGGGCTCACTTAAAGCGTGGGGCTCACTTAAGGGCCCTTCGAGTTCTGAGGCATATTTGGTTTCACAGCACTCCATTCCTTCTTTGGTTGACACAACAGTCATGTCGATGCAATCTTCGGCTGAAACCCATTTTCCTTTAGGGATTGATGCATCCTTTGACCTTGTTGTCTCACATCCCATTCAACCTGTGGTCGTGTCGATGCAATCTTCGACCGACACCTCTCCTATGTTCGGGAGTGATGCATCTCTTGACCTTGTTGTCTCACATCTTGTTCAACCAATGGTCGTGTCGATGCAATCTTCAACCGACGACACTCCTATTTTTGGGGGTGACGTGCCTCTCGACCTTTTTGTCCTGCATCCTATTCAACCAATGGTTGAAGAAGTGGTCGTATCAATGCAATCTTCGATCAACCCCACTCTTCTCTTGGAGAGTAACAAGTCTAAGGAAGTGGTCACGCCAATACAATTTTTGGTCGATTCCTCTCTTCTGGTTCTGGTTCTACACCTTCTATGCCATGTCCTTAGCATCTCTAGTACTTCACCTTCTAAACAAGAGAGAGTTTTACTCTTCCCGACTTCTCTCCCTCCAAGTCTTGATGAGGTTTCCTTTGGTTGGGATGGTCTTGTGGCCTATCCAATGCCTCCACCTATGTCTTTTCTAGGAATAGACATTATCCGATATAACATGGATACGATAACCTCTGTTAGCACTTTGTCCTCCTCGACTTGGAGAGCTTTGGGTCTTCTCAAGCTTGTGTTGTTTCTTCATAAGATACTGGCATTCCACAGAAGGTCCACACAGGAGCCTTGGCCTCCCCTGTGGTTTGCCGCCTAACATTTCCCTAACGAGTCTTAGTTAATCTCTTTTCCGACTCGTCTAAAAACTGAAAATATCACCGAGTGATTTGTCCCTTTCACACTCGTTAAAATTGGATTTGAAAGATCATGAGTCCTAGTTAAGCTCTTTTCTGACTCACTATCAAAAATAGAAAAGATTGTCGAGTGAACTTGTCTTTTTCACACTCATAAATTGGATTTGAAAAGACATCTATTTGGCACAAGTTTACCCCTTTTTCACACCAAGTAGACTAAAAGATATAAAAAAGGACATTTTTTGGTGTTAAGTTGTGATTGCATCTCATGCCCTCGCTTGCAGTATTGAGCCTTTAGTCGGTTCTCGCTTTGCGTTATAAACCGTTGCCTAAGTAGTTTGCATTCTCAACCAAGCAAAGCCTCATTTATATCCTTCGCAATTTGACACCCTATACCCTAGAGGGAACATCACCCCGAGTGTCCATCTCCCGCATGTATTTCCTTGCATTGAGCATAGGTACGTTCCACTGTTGGAACTAGTTTTGCTTACTTGCGACACTCATTCCCTCCACTGTATCATAACATTCATTTGTTATGAAAAAACAAAATAATATGGGTGGGAAGAGAGTACTATATTGTAATTGGCAGTAGTCGTGTCGCCTTTGAACAGAGCACAAAGTTATTGAGTCCTCGCGTCATCATAATTTTGGGTTTAGCATAGCCTTAGGAAGTTGATCTCGCTAAAGAGTTTTCTCTACCGACTGGTTACTCATCCAGTCCCTATAGAGAACATTATGGATGCCTCCCACATATAATTTTCACATCATTGAGTCTATGATGCTGGAGTCCACCATATGTCTCATGCTCTGGTTCAAAGGAAGTCTATCAACCTGTGTCGGCCACTCCTCAGAAATATTGACTTTGCATGTCGGCCATACCCTTAGTTTGTCTCAGAATCACATGATACTTTGGTCTTATCGTGCACCCTGGCCCTACTTTCATCATTGGTAGGTCACCTTGAACCCAACAATCGACATTTCATCATTGGTCATTGACTGGGTGGTTTCCCTTGTGTTCGACAACAAGACATCTATTCACACTTTGGGATTCGTGCGGTGTCTTGGATGCCATTAGCCTTATTGGTGGTTTCCTCACCTTTGTCAACAATTTTCATCATTGGCTGTTATTCAGAGGGTTTTTTTTCGTGTACCGCTTGCATTTGGTACACGCGAAAGACGCACAGGGTCGTTGGTTCGTGAACATGTTCTTCATCCGATCTCCACCAAATCATGAAGCTCCTGCTTTATTCCTTGTGCTAACTGATGAGAGATGCCCCAATGCTCTCCTTTCAACGGGTCTCTTTCCATCGACTTCAGCTCATTTATTATGGATATGAGACCTAGAGTTTTATGAGTACCTTGAGGCTTGCAGTCATTAGTGGCAGGCTCTCTTGCCATTAACAGATGGGAATACATCAATGTCTCCTGATCAATGGATCTCTCAAGTGTTCGACACCAACTCCTTTATTCACATTTGTAGAGATGTACTCGGTGCCTTGATACCTACTTTCATCATCGGTAGGTTGTCTCGCGTTTGTTAACAGTATACCTCAATGACCGGTAATCAAACGATGTCTCATCGTGTTCGACCTCAACTCATTTATTCACATGATGTATACTTGCACCATTGGCGTATAGTGTAGAAGACTTGAAGACATCACTATGTGGCCGCATCTTTCCTGAGCTATTGCTTCCATTTCATTGGACCAGTACCTATTTGACTTAAGTGATCATGGGAGATCAGATTGTACTCCATGGTATACATATGTCTTCAGATTGATTTTTGAGACTGGTTTCACTGGGCCTTGTTCGTGACTATGAAAACTCTTGGCATGTAACCGCATTTATATTTGCTTATTCATGGCCATGAACACTTGTTTGGTATATTTTCCACATGGATCTGCATTGTATTCTTGGCACCCATGTATGTAGAGTCAGTACATAATGTAATAAGCAATTGAGTTCGTCCAGCTGATTCCTTACCACTCCACTTCTTTGTTATTTATAATGTATTTCGACCATCGCAGATATTCCTTTGATCTCACACATTAGGGGGCATCTGTTATAGCAAGATTTGCTTCACCATTGCTATCTTGCACAGAGGGCTTTTTTCCATTTCCCTATGCAGACTTATCATCCCTTTTTTATGAATTCATATCTAAAAATATACATTTTTCCACATACACGCTCCCTAACTTCTATGAAAGATGTGTATACACTTGTTGCTCTACTACAACTCATGTATATCGGGATTTGTGCTAGAAAATACAAAATGAAGTCGGGTTTCCATGTCACAATAGGGGATCTTTGATCCTTGGCCTTCCATATACTGGAAACGTTCTGACTCGGCCCTTCAGTTGCATTCTAAAGGCTATAAGAGCACAATTTCGATCTATGGAAAAAAGGAGAAAGAATTCAACTTTGAGAGCAAAGTTACTCTAGAGAAATTACTTCATATTGAGTCTGCATCCCTTTGTCCCTCAAGTCTGAACATAGTGTTCAACCCCCAATCTCTTCCCTTGTTGTTGAGAGGACCTCATTGCCTCTTTCCTATGAGCTTTCCTTTGGTGGAGGATTGAAGTGGTGGATACCCAGTTGAGAGGAACTTGGTTTCTTGGTTTCGAACCGTGCTGACACAGAAGTCTGTAATGTTGTCACTTCTACTGATCAATCATTAATAGAAATACTCCTTTCATGTCCTATTGGTATCTTACAAATATATGATTATTATCTATGGGCGTGTTTGTAATTTTTATTAATGGATTATGCTATCTGATGTGCTAACCCATTTTTATCATCACTATATGCTTGCATTGCTTGTTTGTTTAGAACGTCTTGCAGGTATAAAGCTTTGGGTCAAAGTACTCAACGATGGAACATCATCAAACATTGGATCGAGGTAGGCCTCTTTCTTATATTTCACATTAGTATACATAGCATATGTTCAAATTGAGTTGATTTCTGCAATCATACCTGTCTGTTGTCGTTTACCCTTGGCCATAGATAGTTTTTCCCTTGTAACAAGTAGGAAGCAATAAAGTATTTCTCTAAGCATGGCAGAAGTGGAATACATTGTTGCATGTTCCGCTAGTTGTGAGTCCATATGGCTTTGGATGTTGTTGACAGATCTATTTGATCTGGAGATGGAAGCCACCGTGATTCTATGTGATAACCAAGTTGTATAAATATGATGGAGAACCATGTGTTCCATGATGAGTCGAAGCACATAGAGATCCGGTATCACTTCACTCATGATATGATGCAGAGAAGAGCTATAAAACTCCAATGTGTTGGCACAGATGAACAGGTTGCAGATGTGTTGACCAAGCCCCTGTCTCGTGTAATGTTTGAGCACTTTCAAGATAAGCTTGGTATAGTCAGAAAGGACCTCCCTCGAAAGGGGGAGTGGTTCGGATGATACTATGGTATCCTGATCAGTAGTGGTAGCTCCAGTATTATTTCATATCCTAGGGAATCTTATGATTACTCGGCAGATCCTTTGGATCTGCCAGAGTACCACAAAATGTTGTTTTGTTTCCAGCTTCGTGTTGTGATGCCAACCTAGTGCTGAAGATTTCCATCTTCATGTTGATGATGTGCCAAGACTCGTGCTGTGATGATGTGCCAGCCTCGTGTTGTGATGATGTCTTGTCAGCCTCGTGTTGTGATGATGTGTTTCCAGTCTCGTACTGTGATGCCAGCTTCGTGCTGATGATGTTGTGTTTCCAGTCTCATACTATGATGTCATCTTCATGTTGATGATGTTGTGTTGCCAGTCTCGCACTGTGATGCCAGCTTCGTGTTGATGATGTTGTGTTTCCAGCCTTGTGTTTTGATGCCAACTTCGTACTGATGATATTGTGTAGCCAGCCTCGTGTTGTGATTCCAACTTCGTGCTGAAGATTCTCAGCCTAGTGCTGATGTTGATGATGCTCCAGCCTTTGTGTTGTGATATTGTTGTTGTTGATGTTGTATCAGCCTTGTGTTGTTATTGATGATGATGATGTATTAGTGTTATACTAATCCATGTTGATGCATATGATGATGATGCCACTTCATCTTCTTTCTGAAGATGATGATGATGATGCCACTTTAGCTTCTTGCTGAAGATGACAATGATGATGTTATTTCAGCCTTCATGCTGAAAATGATGATGTTACTTTAGCCTCACACTAAATAAGATGATGATGTTACTTTAGCCTCACACTAAAGAAGATGATGATGTTACTTTATCCTCACACTAAAGAAGATGATGATGTTACTTTAGCCTCATGTTGATGAGGATGATGATCCTACTCTAGCTCCATGTTGTGAATGATGATGATGAGAAAAACTTCCAATGATTTATAGATATGCCAGTCAGTGTTCTAGATGTTGTTGATGTTTTTACCCTCTCTCTCTCCTGATGATGTTGTAGAATACCCTTCTTGTTAAGGGGGAGTGTTGGAATATTGTAATTGCAAAGAGTATTATATTTATTATTGATGTATTATTCGTTAGATCAATCCCCTTTTGTGGATTGATCATGTCATGCATTACAAATGACCAAATCCCCTTTTGCGGATTGGTCAAACCCTAATTGTAACATGAAAATTAAGAAGTTAGCCCCCAAGAAAATTAAAGTGGTTCTAACCACCCAGAAAGAGAAGTCGGCCCTGCCAGTGAAGAGACACCTCCTTTCAACACTTGTCAGTTCGTATAAATAAAGGAATCCAACGCATCATTTGTTCACTCACTCATTCGATGATCCAGAGCGCAAGTTTGGTAGCTGCAGTTGGAGAAGAAATAAGAGAGAGAGGCGCATTACTTGGGAGAGGATATTCTCTAGTGTTTGGTTTATTGTCTTGGCATTGTATTGGCTATCTATATTAAGGAAGTTTTTGCTGGGTTTTCTTCCCCATGATGGTTTCCCAGGATAAATGTTGTGTGTCTTGTTATTGTGTTTTTTTGTGTGATCCTATCTATGCTATGGTTATATAGTAAATTGAAAAGAAACCTAATAATAGCTTAAACTTTAACAAAAACATATAGCAATTTTGGAGCATATGCATTTCGAAGAAAAAAATGTAGAGATGCTACTAGCAAGAGTATGTTTTCATGAATCACAAATTGCAATATTGAATCTCTATGCTGCTCTACATGCAACATTTACCAACATAGTGACTGTTATTTCAAAATCATTACACCATTTACATCAGAACGAAACCATTATCATTCTAGGAGACTTCAATGTTGACATGATACAAAATAATGCCATAACAAAAAAATTGGAAAACTACATGTGCAATTACAATCTCCTCTTTCTTTTGCATAAGATAAACCATGTACAAAACCCACTTATTGACCATGTATGGTCAAATGTTCCCATTGCACAGTACAAAGTATTTATCTTAGACACATATTGGTCTGACCACGATACAAATTGTCTTGTACTTGAATTATGAAATATACATCAACCAAATTACAAAATCATATTTCCATGTATCAAAGCATATTTGGATTCTTTGTTGCACAAAACAAAACAATCCATATTACAAATACATAATGAAATCATTCAAGTGTCGCCATCCAATTTCTTAATTTTTTCTGGTCTGTAATAGATTTTGGACAGAAAAAACTCAACATAACCACAAACATGGATTAAGGAAAAAAAAGGTGCATGCTTCTAACTCTATCCTTTACTCTATTCCTGTGAATCTCATTTGTTGTATGTACATATTCCTTGTTTTCCCTACATACCAACTGACCTTCATGTCCATTGTATTTTGTGCATTCCCACATTGAAACAAACAGAGTAACTGGACAGGAGGAAGAATCTTTAACCAGAAATGTAGAAGAAGACATACAAAGGTGCATGATTCTATCCTTATTTTCTAGTCCATTTCTTTGTATCTCATTTACTATGTGTATACATATCTTCCTACATACGAACTTACCTTGATGTTGATTGTATTTTTTGCACCTCTACATTGAAAGAAACATAATAATTGGACAAGAGGAAGAAGTATTAATCAACAATGTAGAAGAAGACATACAAAGGTGCATGTTTCTACCCTTATTTTCTACTCGATTGCTTTATGTCTCATTTATTGTATGTATTTTGTATTCTACTGTGTTGTACCTCATTTATTATATGTAGCTACTACATATCTTCCTACATACCAAATAATCTTCATGTCCACTGTATTTTTTGCACTGCTACATTGAAAGAAATAGACTAATTGTAGAAGAGGATGAAGTCTTATGTGCCACAATAGAGGAAGTTGAATTACAAACTACCAAAAGGTACACCAATAGTGATACTAAATAAAACACAATGCATATGCTTAACGTACATCCATAACGATTATGAACAACATACAAGGCACATGCTTACTTAGTTTTTGTCACTTTACATTCCATATATGTTCTCGTGTTCATCAGAAAAAGTTGGACAAGCGACATAAGAATGAGTAGTCAATTGTCACAAACGTCAGCAGAACGATAAGCCCAAAGGTAAATATTCATAATTTATGCTCCTACTATGTTTAGGAAACAAATATCCTCAGTCATTTATTCATCTATGCCATAGAAAATATGTTGATGTCATCTACAACACTTCCTTTTTTGTTCGCAAGAAGTATCAATGAGTACAAGTGAGGTGCCTGTCATAGTGCACGCTCCCCAGGTTAAGAGGTATGGTTACGAAACTCTAACCAACATAATTCATCCAAATTTTTCATCTACTTGTACATCCATGAAAAAAAATGAAAAAAAAATTAAGGATACAAAGTGCCCTTCACATTAAATTTTTTGTTCAAAAACTATCACCAGGCCCAGGGTTACACCACCTAGTATACTATCGATAGAATACTTGAACAACCATTGAACTAGACAAGTGTTTGTCAAAGACATAATGGTCATTTACAACACCTACTTAAACAAGGAAACCAAAACTAGACACATTGTGCGTGCTGACATGACAGACAACAAAGCCATGATGACAGTCACATTGACTATCCTTGCACAATTTGTCCAGAAACATGCAGAAAATGTATTGCCTAGTAATGGGATATCCATTACAAATTTTAATATATTACTAAAAATAGTATATGACCATGGTGATTGTGATCGGATCATATCACTTAAAGAAACAAGTATTGTCGAAAAAGTTTCCGCGGTTTTCTCAAAATATCATTTTATACCAGACACAATGATCAACCAATTTGCAGAGAGAAAAGGCATTTACCCAATCGCAACCATTGGTGCAACTATCACAGTAGTAGGAAATGTTGGTTCGCAACACATTCTCCATATCAAAGATGGAAACTTGAACGACAAGGCAATGGTACCGTTCATTGTACCTAGTTTTTTCCGTTGCTTTCGCATGCTGATATATCTTAGTCATCTTACACAACTATTAAATTGTTGCATGTTGCAGTTGCAATTGTTCGACACCTATGCACATTTTGTTTCCTCAATGTAACAATAGTTGTAGAAAGGGAAATTTCCAATAATGCTCTTCAAAAATATAATGAATAAAAGAGATGTGAAAGAAAGGATCTATCACACAACCCAAGCAACATTTGTAACAGAATTGCAAACAGACATAGTATAGGATCTCAAGAAACTAACTACCTCCACCACTGTTGTACGTATAAATATACAATTCCATCCACAATTTCCAAATAAAATTTGCATTAAACATTTTTCATGCACATTTTTTTTTGTACATATATATATTATATTCTTTGATATATTAAATAATTTTCTCATGTATGCAGGTTGAGGGTGTACTGGCAGTAGAAAATCCATACTCGGCCCCCTTTGAGCCTGTATGTTCCAGATGTAATTCTCCTGCTTCTGCCTCTGCGTTCATAAATGATGGCACAATTGTTTGTCTATGTTACAGTCAGAAATGAAGTTACATATATAGACATTGCCTCAACGCTATTATCCGAACCCTCAACAACACAATTGTGCATTGTACAATTAGACAACCTGTATTACAAGATGTGCTCCCTCACTTGATGGAATTGCCATATGAAATATACCTACAGAAAAAGGCAAATATTGTCTACATGCTATGCGACTTTCGCGTGGATAGCAAATTTACATTAAATGAGGACAGTGTCATACTGCATATCGTCTAAACCAAAAAAAAAAGGTGCGTGAAACAAGTTCTTTGGTTTTCTTCTAGCCCCTCCTTCTCTTGCAACTTGTCTTTCTCGAATGGTTGTATCTTTCCATTGACTTTATAGGTTGTCATCTCATGCATTGACAAGAGTCCAAACAATTTGATATGTTTATATTTGTTCTACCCAATCAAAATATGCATATAGTTTTGCAACTTATGTCCATAAACTATGACAAACTAGAATATTATTACAAGATGTTATTCACATTTTCCTCTACATCACAAGTTCCAATCTGGCTCACAAGCTATCACCAATAATGAAATAGGGATTTCCTACAAAGTAAATTGTTACCATTGACCTATTTCATAATTATTCCATGCACAATGTGTATATTCATTCTCCTATGTTGATTTATTTGGACAATGAGCTGGTGGAATTTTAGTGCCAGAATAATAGTAAGAAAAGTATGATGGCTCATTTATTCCACCAACACAATAGCTCATATCCCATCCATCATCCTATGTTTTACATATTCTAATATCTAAACAAATATGTTATGTAGATAATAAATATTGTTCACTCCATCCTTTCCTCTATTATCTAGATAATTAGGAAAGATAAAAGGAGTTCTTTTGTTTATTGTCTTCTAGGAATAATATTTTACATTTCATTAGACCTGAAAGTGGTTTAAAATTCTTATGTACTACTGGACATCAATGGTTTAAAAGTATTATTTATGATTTGACATTAATGGTTTAAAATCCTTATGTATGACTAGACATCAATATTTGAGATCTTGAAAATATAAGAATCCTCTCATTTCTTATGAAATTGTCTTAGCGATAACTAAATATTATTGGATGCAAAGATAAATTTTGTAAGTAGTGAAAGCCCTTGTATCTCAAATATTGTTAACATGCCTCTTGAGTGGATATTTAGGATACTTTAATTCGTTTTAATTAAAGTATCCTATTAAATTGGTTTTAATAGGATACTTGATTACTTTAACTGGATTGTAATAGGATACTTTATATTGTGCACAGATGCACCACATATTCCAGAGATTGCAATTTCAGAGGTTGCAATTCACAATGTTTCTTCTGAACTTGGAGTTGAAGTCAACAGAGATTTTGTTGTTTTACATGAGGTTTCACCAGATGGGCCAATAATTCAAAAATGATCAGAAACAAAGGGTTTAAGAAAACTACGATTTTAATCCTTGAACTCCAAGCAGCTTATAACATATGGGCTCGTTTTTCTCTCAAGTATTTATTATATGGAGAAAGTGACCGACCTGATGTCAAAAGGTTGGAGGATATTTTGAATGATTTTGAGACATTCCAAAAATTTACTATTGGTTAAGCACGAATTGTTGATGTTTTCTACAAGCAGATTTTGTTTCTGTCAATTAAGGGTTATCAAGTAACTACTGCAGATGCACCACTTGTTGGAGCCATCAAGAGTGGGTGATTTCATTTGAAATATTATTGGATGTTATGGATATTCACCATGTACATCTTTATGGGACATCTCTTGGAGGATTTTTAACACAACATTTTACACAATATCGTAATAATAACTAGGTAAATGACAGTCTAAAAGAAACCAAGCTATAACAGGTCTCAGAGAACAAGACCACTTGCTACATGTCTTGTGAGATTTTTTCCATTTTTTTTTATTTTGAAATTCATGCATAGGTCATGACAGTTATGTCAGTACCTTTTGAACTCTAAACAATTTGTGTTTGATGCAAATCATAGGCTAAAAGTATCTGAACTATTTTCATATTTCTGTTAAAATGAACTACTCTATAGATGGCATAATGCACCCTGCCATTCTGAATGTATTGGATCTCAAGGCTTTTTTCTTATCAAAAACAAATTGACTCTCTCTGATCTGGTTAAAACTTTAATGGGCACAAATGTCTTGATGCAAACATTAAAGTTTAAAGTTACATTCTATTATATATTTAATGTAGAAAAGTATTTCCCTTTATTCTTTTTCAAATAGGGGATATGGGTCTTGGGTCCTTGCAATTGGTCTCCCAATATACTATAGCTATAAGCATAGGGTTCACATTACATATTGTTTGTTAATTTGTTCTATATGTAAAGAATCCCAAAATGTTCTTTGAGTTGTCCAGTATACTGTTCTATCTCTGCCTGCACAATAGTTTAGAGTATATACATGTTGTATGTGATAATTGATACATGCAAGCAAAAGCGTCTAGACTCTATCTACCAATATCCGAATTTGTAAGCCATACAGTTTAATCGGCTAGACAATATTATCAAACAAAAAACATTCAGGGTGGATGTTTTGGAATTTAGTCAGAAATACTCTCTTTATAAATGAAGAATAATCCTCTTTCCTATTGAATCAAAATGGGGTCATTATACATCACAATAATTTGATGATGTAATGTCCTCCATTGATTGACCTAGGAAAGTGGAGAACTATCATAATGTGCCATTACAAGACCTGTTGAAGGGCATGACATTAGTTCTCTTCAGTTTCACCTGCAATAAAATATCACAACAATTGAAACAAAAATGATTCCTCTGTAGCCTCTCCAAGGTGGATAAAGAGGAGAAAGACCAGAATATCATAGTGTGTAAATAGATGAGTTAATATTGATGAACCATATAGGATGCATTCATAATCTATGGGTGTTCTCTCTAATACTTCTCTTTTCAAAATTTGCACAAGGCCGGGGATAGGATAAAAACTTACTTCACATTAATTAAACTATTTATGCATCTTCGCACTCCATGTAAAGTGCAATCCTGGTCAATGCCCTTCCCATTAAATGCAAGTGTTTCTCATGTGGCTAGGAAAAATAAAGAGAATAATCCTATTCAAAATAAGATGCTTGGAAATTGTGACATATACCCCTCTAGTATATGAAATTAAAATGATAATGAATAGTTTCCTCAATGATTTCTCTTGGGTAAAATGTGGCCTAGGATCTGAGATTTTGAAGTTCTCTCCTGAACATCTTGTTGGGGTAAAATGTGGTCTAGGTTCTGAGATTTTGTAGATCTCTCCTGAACATCTTGTTGGAAACTTATAGCTTACAATTGTCTCCAAAAAAAGGAGTATTCAAGAGATTGTATAGCCTGGTGAAAGTATGGTTTTTATCTATGCTTAGTTTGTTATCTATAGGTTACCAAACTTACCATGTTTGATGTCAATAAGTGGAAAGATATGAAAATAGTATAGCTCTTGATAGGTAGATGAAGAGAAATATATTTGCAACATATGACATCATCTGATGAAAATATGAGCTTAGAAACCTTATGACTAATTGAGAACATATTCTTGTTGTAGCTGCAAAAAAGAACACATCTTATACCAAGTTTGCATTTCTATCAACATTAAATTTCAATATATAAATTATTAACAAAAAACCAGAAAATATCTACAGTACTAGCTAGCTTTAGTGAACCTATAGTAATCCACAACTTTCATATAGGAGAAAATGGGTTCTTACAAATGTACATCTTGGCCAGAATAATTTCCCTGAGAAATTTCAACTGCTTGTGACAATTGTAATAACATCTAGTCAACACTACTCTTCATGAATTTGTGAGAAAAGTGATTGATTGCTCTCCACGCCTTAGCTTTCTTGCGATTGTTATTCTTATAAAGACATAAACATAATTAACGGAGGATCTAGGGAAGAAGAGGATCTAGCATTTAGTCTCCACTACTCAAAATGACTTTGTGAGAAAGAAGACATAGATTGATTACTTTGCATGACTTAGCTTTCTTTGGCTTGTTATTCTAATGAAAATAGAAAAATAACATAAATCAATTGCAATAATTTTCATCTTGCAACAATCTCTACATCCAGGTTCATGGATCATAAAAGGAACATTAGTTCCATGTTAAAAGTCATTTCTTGAGATGAGAACATCAATCTATAAAACAAAGTGAAATTAAAGAAAACCATCCAAATCCATTGAGTATTTTTCTTGTAATGGTTACACGGAATAAATTTGTACAGGCAAGTCTAAAGCCATATTCTATGGGCAGCTTCATACTACCTCAGTTAGGGAAGCTTTTTCATGATATTTCCTTGTATTAGAATATTCCTTCTTTTCTTGAAGTAGTCTTCAGTAGATCATAGCATACATCGAGGAAATATGACTTAAACAAGAAGCATTGATTCCTTATGAAACTTTAGTTACTAAAAGACCATCACACAGATACATCACACTCCAAAATCCAAAGAAAATGAAGGAAATAATTCAAACTGCATGAGTATTTTTCTTATATTGTTTAGACAGTAAACAATATTAAAGCCACATTTGTTGTTTTGCTCGCCTTGATGTGTCTTTGATTAGGGAAGTTGGTGCTAAGGTTCATTATGTGTTTCTGTGGGTGACTATGATATAGATCATAGTAGTGACCATATACAGTTTCATGAATTGGAAACCAACATAATTTCCTTATGTTGCTTCAATTATTGAAGTAGTACCCCCACCCAGACACATCACACTCAACATCGAGAGAAAATGAAGAAAAAAATTCAAACCCACTCGAATACTTTCCATGTATTTTTCACAATCTATATAAATCCATCTTAAGATAGCAAAAATTTAAACTTTTCACCTGTTAGGAAGAGCAGTGTATTTACCATAATCAATTTTCATCTTCTGTTATAACACAGATCATGGGAGATATGATCCTCAACTTCCCCTTAATGGATACAAATCCACTCTAACATAGGGAAGATTTGAACATTGCACCTTTTCTGACTAGAACAATGCTTTTACCCACTCCCAATTCTCATGGATTTGATTCTTACACCTTTCCCATGGGAGACATGGTCATCATGTTCATGTTAATGCATACAAATCCACTTTTAACAGGGGAAATATTTGAACCATACATCTCTTCTGCACTTCTTGCATCTCTCATGAACTTCTTAGCACTCCAAATTATCATAGATTTGACTCTTACACCTTTCCCATGGGAGACATGATCATCAACTTCATGTTAATGCATACAAATCCACCTTTAACAAGGGAAACATTTGAACCATGCATCTCTTCGGTAATTATTGCATCTCTTATGCACTTCTTAGCACTCCCAATTCTCATAGATTTGATTCTTACACCTTTCCCATGGTAGATTTGGCTTGTGAAGAAAACAAATCATTGGTACATTGGTTTTGAATCTTTTTTTCTAAGCGGGTTCTGAAGATCTTTAGAACATGATGAATTCAAGCTATGTAGCAAGGTGCCTAGATTCATAAGCACCTATCAGAGCGTGTTTCAGGAGCATACACATGTGGCATGACTAAGAAGCAGAGTTTGTGAGGATTATGAGCTTTAGAGAAACAAAGAATTCGATGGTTATGCTAGCAAGCAGATGTTTCTCAGAAGCTACACTTTCTCCAGAAAAGAAAGTATGCCTCATAAAACCAAGAAGTGTTTCGATAAATTTAAGGAGAAAATGTCTAGCATGGTCATCCCAAAGAAGAAGAAGAAGACTAGGAAAAACACTTCGGTTATTAGAAAGATCATAGACAAAATTGTGGACAGTTATTATTCTTCCATGGATGCTATCTTCCACCGTATGTTGGCCTGCACTATGAGTGTGGATGTCAGGGATCAGTCCTTGACTGAAAACTGTCTTGAATTGACCATGCTATTTCTTCATAGTTCTCCATGGATGTTTCCATAGATTAACAGCTCAAAATATGGTGTGTTTCTCTGTCTCTATTGTATGCATGCCCTTTGGGTGGGAGATCTCCATGTGTGAAGCAAGCATTTATCTTACAAGAGTGATAAATAAATTAGCATTGGTACATCTTAAATCTAATATAAATTTTCAAATTTAGTCATGGATGGTGCACAATTATTTGGATGCAGTCTAAAGAGAAAGTCTCTAGTAGTAGAGTGCTAGGTAGAGTTAAAGTTTCATTATTAAATACTAGCACTATTAGCTTCTTTCCTTCTTGGCATTAAGAGGAAATTAAGAAAAAGAAGGCAACACAAAGGTTCCATACCCACATCTGCAGATATTGTAATTAATAGATGCAACACTCCATGACCGCTTAGACTATTTTAAGGTGCTTTGTCCACTCCTTGCTCCCAATCAACCATAATAATAAAATGGAACTGGACAAATCATCTAGATTTCTGAAGGGGGATATGACAGATGGATACAGGTTGATGAGGGGCATTTTGCTTGTGAAATATTCTCCTAGACACTTCCCTTGTGGCACTGTCGACCACTTTAGTGGATGTTGAGGTGTCTTGTTGATAATTGTCCATTTGCACATATATTTTCTTATTATTGCAACCCCTCTATAGCACCTTACTTTGGAGATGGCACCACCCTTTTACATCAGGCATGAGCTGAGAATAATGAAAATTCCATGGCAAGCTGAAAATGAGGTATGGCATTGAATAGGTTGGCAACTTAATAGAACCCAATGTGGAAGGAAATTGTATCCCACATTAGGAACCAACAAAATGATTCCCAGAGGGTATTTGCAACCTTAGAAGAAAATGATTCCCAGGGGGTATTTGCAACCTTAGGTGTCTGGTGATTTTTTATGTATTTTGTGCAATGAAGGTCTCCATTGTGGCTAGTTGAGCTGGTCAGAGTTTATTGCATTTGATTATAATATTTTCCATAAAAAGTGTCATATCTTCAATTTTTATAAATAGACTTCTTGTCATTGTGTTAAACCCAGAAATGTGTTTTCAAGGTTTTTCAAGGTTGTCATTGTGTTAAATCCATAAACGTGTTTTCAAGGTTTTAGATATGTAACTAAGATTTTATGGAACAATCAATATATATTTATTCTTATTACATGTATTGCAACATTCAAATGTGTTTGGTTATGTCTACAATTGCATTCAATTCCACCTAAAATAGTTGCTATGGTTGCTATCAAGTCAAATGAATATATTACTTCGTTGATGAACATGGATATTTAAGAGTAATTAGATGTGATTATTTCTTTTGACTTTTGCATTAGATTAGTGAGATTGAGGTTCAATGATGTTGTGATAAAAAGGACAAGTACCAAAGGGACTTTCAACATCTATCTTCCTAGTGTTGTGACCGTTTCTGCTACTACAGACCCCACCATGGTCCCCTCCTGTGATTTAAACAACTATTGCTATTTTCCTAAGAGTCATAGAAAAATAATACTCTAATGACTTCAGTCAAGGGTTACATGAATCAGACTAGGAGTAGGAGTTCCCTTGCCAACATCCTTAAGACACAATCTTAGTCAATAAGTTCCCTGAACTAAACTGAGGGGTATTTCTTTAGTCCCTTAGCTTTGTTATTATTATTTTAATGTTGATGGTCATTAGTTACTAACTATTATATTTTAGTTTTCAAGCACCCAAATTGCTTATTCGTTAGATTTGAATCAAAGGTCATTGTATTCACTAACATTGATTCTAATCCAATGGTAATCCTGCTCCAAACCTTTCTTTGCATGTTGTGTAAGCTAAGTGAAAGTTCAAGCCTATAATAGGCAACTAATATAGCTCTATGCTATTATTTCTCCCCTCTATGAGCTTGCCTTTCGTGGAGGATTGAAGTGGTGGGGACCCAGTTGGAAGGAACTCAGTTTCTTGGTTCCAAACCATGCCGACACAGAAGTCTGTAATAGTTTCACTTATGTTGATCATTTATTAATAGAAATAATCTTTTCTCGTCCAATTGATTTCTCACAAATATATGAATTATTATCCATGGGCATATTTATTATGTATATTGATGGATTATGCTATCTAATGTGCTAACCTTTTATATTTCCACTATATTCTTGCTTTCGCTTGTTTGTTGAGAACTTGTTGCAGGTATATTGCTTTGGGTCAAAGTGCTCAACGGTGGACATCATCGAACATCCGAGCAAGGTAGGCCTCTTTCTTATCTTGCTTGAACATTGGTTTATATAGCATGTTGTTGGGATATAGTTGATTTCTGCAGTCATTTCCGTCTATTGTGTTTCACCCTAGCCATAGACAGATTTTCCTCGTAACAGAAATGGGGACTCCACTGGGGATTGTCTTCTTTCTTAGGGTTCGAAGTACTTTTCTCATTAGATTTCTCTCGTTTCTATTGTGGTTCTTGTCGTATCATTGATTGACAACTCCTATTCACTCTGGTTCCGAATTTTCAACCTTTCTCCCTTGCCCGGCCTTGTTTCAAAGCATATACATGCCTTTTTTCCTTGACAACCGTGTATACATGCATGTTGTCTCACTGCAAGCTGCGTATATACGCTTTGTTTTCTTGAACAGTCACGTACACCTCTTTCCCTTGCTTGTTTGCTTGGTTTAGTGTTTGTTGGGTGGGATTTGATGCTTGTTGAGCCTTCTTAGGTCTCTGTAGTGCCTATTGAGTGCTTGTGGGATGACAGGAAACCCTCTTTTGCTTGAATTTTTGGGCGAAGTCTTTCTCTTCATCTTTTCATTTCTATTATCCTTGTACATTGGGTTGGGTGTTTTGTTGCTTGATATCCTTCTTGAGTTATCTCTTTTTTATACACAATAGGGCTATATGTCGAGCTACTTCTCAGTCCATGCATTTTCAATTTCGATATACTCAAAATACAAAAAAATAGGAATTTTGCATTGCTTGGCATTTTTCTCTTTTGAGTTCTTATCATTATCTTAGTGCATACAGTGAAAGATTGCATTTTTACTTCTGAATTGCAGAGCTGAATTTGAAAATTGCATCGTTTTTTACAGGCATATCATTCATTAAAAGTTAAATTTAGGACTTTGCATTATTTTCATATTTACTTTTCTTGCAGAGTCATAACACCATGAGTTTCATCGCCATACCTTTTTGAGTAATCACGGCCATAAAATCAACGCTATAATTTAAAATTTATTAGTAACTATTTTATTTTCTAGGGTGCACAAACTAGCTTAGGATTTAGTTCCTTGGAATAGGATTTTGTGAGTAAAATTATCCAAGGTAAGTAAATCAACATATGTGTCTGAGTCAGGGAGTGGATAAATCCATTGTATAATTGGTAAGATCAGGAGGCTCCGTTCACACCATAGTTAATCACGAGGTTACGCGAAGTCGGTTGAAGTGATATCCCCCCGATACCTTCCTAGCATCAGAGATATTTATGAGGATCTATTCGTATCTTGGGATCTTGTTAGTGCCCTTACCTCTGTGAGAGGTGGTGCTTTCAAGGTTTCGGGCTTTTCTACCCTAACCATACGGTGGACCTGACTTACGACTGCTCGCATGTGCATCGATTATACTGTGGTTGATTAGTTGCTTGACTTAGGTGTCTCATAGGTTACTTGCAAGGGTTATTCTATAGGTACCCAGGGTCAAATAAGGGTCGAACAACACACAACCTTTATGGAGGATTACCTCTTTGGGGGGATCTGACCAACTGGTTTTTAAGCGCATGAAGGCCCTTATAACTGATTCTGTTACCTCAGATCTTTAGCAGGGAGTCTCAGGGCCCTCTTGGGTGAGACACACCTTCTTTAGGGAGGGAGGCCACTTAGCCACTTTACCCCATTTGCATGCTTGTTGGCCATTTGGATTTTGTTGTGCTCTTTGATTACTAGCTTTCCCTAGGATGTTTTTTTGTCTTTAGAGTCATGAGTCATCATGGAATCAAACCAGCCTCCCTGTCGGTCCTGTCACTTGTTACAGTTACCACCGGATTCTGTGTCCTTGCCTTATAAAAGGAATAGAGTTATTATACGTGGTACGCACACATCCACCTCTCAGGCTTGTGATTCTACAAGGATGAGTATTGAACCTGGTCTTTAGAATTCTGGGAGCCCTTTGACTCCCATACCCATTGTAGTTAATGGCACCCCTTCGACCCCTACAACCTCTATGGTCATAGTGTCAAAGGTACCTATCATTACTATGGCCTGAACTATACTTAATACTCAACCTACCTCCTCGAAATCCTTTGGGTCTCTTGGCCACTCATCGGGCTACAACGTTTAGTCCATCCCTATGGCTTCTAGTCCCTTTTCTTATGGTATGCCCAACTTCACTTCACAGTTTTCAAACTCCATCCCAGTTGTTGGCCCTAATTCTAGCATTGGGTTTGGGGGCAATACTCCTCCCTACACTCCTTTTTCTTTTGATGGATCTCAAATCCCTCAAATGACTCCTAATATGGGAGGTATCCCTGCTTTTAACCCTGGGTCCAATCCTCCTACTTCTAGGTGGAACAGTCAACCTGGCGGACAAGCTTCGGCTCAATTTTCGTCCTATAATCTTACCTCCTCAGTGCAGATTCTGACCAATACTTTTGGCATGAATAATCTGCCCCTGTCCTTCAGATTCCAACCCGGAGGAGGTCAGTTTCACACTTTGGGAAACCCCCAACCTGGATCTAATCCGGTTGGGAGAAGTTTCTATAAACCTCAATAGAACATTCCAGCTGGAATGGTGCCCAATCAACCTTATATGAATCATCCTGGAGGAGGGTCTTATAATGTCATACAGGGCCATGGTGTTTACTAGAACCTTGGATGGCCTGGAAATCCGCAAGCACAATCTTTCCTGGGAGGTTGGGGTGAGATGTCGCAACCTTATATCCCTTTTTTGGCCATGCTTAATCTGCCAGATTTGGCTAAGTTAATGAATGACCCTGTGAGTCATGATCCCACATGGCCCCCTATCCCTATCAAGCTTCCTTCGGACATCCGAAAGTTCAAGGGTAAGAATGGAGAGGATCTTGGTGATCACGTCACAACTTTTCACCTTTGGTGCTCATCAAACTCTCTTAATGATGACTCTATTCGTTTGAGATTATTTCAATGCACCCTCATCGGAGTTGTTGTGAAATGGTATATTGAGCTACCCAGGGGAGCTTACGGGATTTTAGTTAGTTGGTGATGGTCTTTCTTAACGACTTCCAGTTGCCCATCTATTATGATGTTGGCTTAGAGGTCTTGTCTACTTTACGCCAGGACACCACCACTCATATCTCATACCATATCCAGGAGTGGCATAGACGAAAGAGGTTGATTAAGACCCCTATACCCCTGACCTTTCTTTTAGAATGGTTTCTTAAGTCTTTGCATGCTCCTATTTCGAAAGACGTTGCTACATCTGGGGTTACCACTAAATAAGAAGCAATATTTAGAGCCCAACAGTTAGATTTGATATATTCTCAGTCTGGGATGTTATACCACCTTCTTCCTGACGCAACGTGGTCTACTTATGACCGTAGGCAAAAGCTTGGACATCATGACGATGACATCATAGGTTCTGCCAATGTAAATTCCACAGAATTCGTGACAAACCAGTTGAAAGATTTGTCTTTAATCCATTCTGTAGGAGGACTAGCCTTGTTTGTGTCTTCCAACCCCACTCAGTCAGTGGATGTACACTCTGTGCAATCGTCAACCAATCTGAATGGTAACTAGCAACCAGGAGGGAATAAGAAGAAAGGGCATAACGACCGTGAGGGTGGGAAAAATTGTAATAAACCCAAGGATAATAATAATAATGAGAAGACAAGTAGTAATGCTGGAGAGGGAAAATGAGAAATATGTAAGGTGAAGTTTCCCTGTAAGATTTGCGCAGATGATCACCTTCAACATCTATGACCCAAACTTGCAGAAGCTGTGAGGCTATTAGCTCAATCGCTCAGCGTCCTAACGAATCCATTTCCTCATAATCAACACTTATCCTTGATCTCCTTGAACATCAGAAATGCAGCTGGTGGAGGTCAAAACTAGTAGTCGCAAGATGGTTTTCGTTTATGTATCAATATGGTCGATGTGAAAATCGATGTAGCCACTTGATATTGAGAATATAGTTCTAAAAAAACTATTCCTGGTCTAGAATCTCCTCCTCCTCCTAAGACAACTTTATAGATTGAGAAACCAGAGCCACCACCTCGTATTCCGAAAGGAGTACTCAAGCACTCTACCCATAATCCAAATGCTAGAGCCACCTAGAACTACTCCATTGTTGAGGACCTGGGTCAAACCCCTTGTGCATTGTCGGCTTTGGAGGTACTCCAGGCGTGTCCTTCACAGAGGAATTCCTTACTCTCTGCTTTCAGAGCTCTAGAATCCAGTGGCTCAAAGGTTATCAAGTTTGATGTCACATACATTAATCCTCACTTGCCTTAACATGTGGCTTTCCAAATCCATGTTGAGTATTCAAAGTATACCATCAAACATGCGGTTGTTGATGAAGGCGTTGCTACGTGTGTGATGTCCCTGGTCTGTTGGAAAGCTCTCGGCTCTCCGACTCTTTCCAAGTCATCGAACATGTTGACTTATTTCGACGGTCATTCCTTCCGCCCTCACAATATTCTCCTTGCCTTTCTGGTCTAGTTAGGTGGGAAGACGGTAGAGGTGGAAGTGGAGGTAGTTGATGCACCTCTTGATTATAACCTGTTACTAGGTCGTAATTGGACTTATGCTATGATCGTCATTGTGTATTCTATCTTTCATACTCTTTGCTTCCCTCATGAAGGGAAAATCATGACGATCGATTAGTTATCCTTTTCGTTCTCTAGTCCTAATGCATATCTTGGATAGTCGATCCCTGTAATCAACAATTCTCAACTGGCAACTGAGAATATCGGTGTCGAACCGTACTCTTCCCTCATGGGTACTTTTGACTTCTCGGCACTGAGTCATCACATTTATGCCATCTCCAATAGGCTCGTCTCGACAGGGAGGTCCGTTCATTTCCGTACTTCTTATTTTAGTGACCTGTGGACCCTACCTTCCCTGACTTCATCTTGTGAAGGTCAGTCACATGCTGGAATGGCCATGCCACTATCGAAAGCAGAGATTGTGTATCAAGCTATTCTCGACTCTTCAGCCAATCCCAATCCTGTTCCCTCGCCTATGGACGAGGAGGATCCCGTGTCTAGGCCCGTATGGGCCACTTCATTGTCTTGTTCACGTGATTTCCTTGATGGTACTTTGCCTTTGGACAAAGCCATCATCGAAGCCATGAATGGTTCCAACAAACCCTGGGACGATATGCATCACCACTCTTATTTTCTCCCAAATCTTGAAAGAATCTAACAAGACAATTTTAGATCTACTTTGAGTGAGATAGTCGGTCACGCTGTAGTTCCACTTGATACGCATGGCATTTATGCTGAAGGAAATATGGAGAGCATCTCTCCTACCATCCAGATCGACATCTCTCATACCCCTGGTAAGGTTGAAAACATAAATATCAGTGCAGATTGTTCGCCAGAAGAAATCCTGATCTACACTGAGCTCTTCAAGGAATTTTGAGGCGTATTTGCTTGGTCCTATGAAGAGATGTCAAGGATCAACCCTCGTATTGTCGAACATGAGATTAGAACTTATCTAGATGCTAAACCTGTTCGACAACGTCTTAGAGTTGTTAATCCTCGAAAGGCCCCTACTATTAAGGAAGAGGTGGAGAAGCTACTTAATGTTGGCTTCATATACCCGTCTCCCTTGACCGAATAAGTATCCAACCCCGTTCCTGTAGATAAGAAGCAAGGAACCATCCGCGTATGTATGGATTTCCGTGACCTGAACAAGGCTTGTCCTAAAGATAAATTTCCCACACCTTTCATTGATCAGATTCTCGACGAGTGTGTGGGAAGCGAAGTATTTTATTTTATGGACGGATTTTTAGGATGTAATCAAATTCAAATCAAACCTGAGGATCAACACAAGACGACATTTATTTGTCCTTGGGGTACTTTTGCATACCGGAAAATGCCTTTCGGCCTTAAAAACGTTGGGGCAACCTTTCAGTGTGCCATGACTTTCGCTTTTCATGATCTTAAGCACATAGTTGAAGCTTACCTTGATGATCTTGCTGCTCACTCTTGTAAGAGAGCGGATCACATTACTCACCTTCAACTTGTTTTTGAAAGATGTCGTTACTATAGAATCCAGTTGAACCCTCACAAGTGCATTTTTTGTGTTAAGTCTGTTCATCTTTTAGGTTTTCTAGTTTTTGAGACTAGGATCATGGTAGATCCACTTAAGGTTGATGCAATACTCTGATTGCCTCCCCCATGCACAATTAGAAAACTTCAAGGTTTACAGGGGAAAGCTAACTTTCTTTGTAGGTTTATAGTGAACTATGCCACTATCACTAAAGGTTTCATGCATCTTTTGAAGAAGGAAACCCCTTTTATATGGGATGAGCGAGCCCAGGAGTCCTTCGATGCTTTGAAGAAATATTTGGTGTCAACGTCTCTGTTGAAAGCACCTGACTACAGTAGAGATTACTTGCTTTATATCACCACGCCTGAGGATACGATTGACATGGTTCTGTTTCAAGAATATGATGAGCTCCATGATCACGTCATTTACTGTCTTAGTCAAACTTTACTCGGTCCTAAACTTAGTTACGCTCACGTTGAGAAGCTAGCTTTGGTTGTCGTTCACGCAGACCAGCGTTTGCATCATTACATATTTCTTTTTAAAACTACGGTGGTTGTTGATGTCAATCCATTTCAATATGTCCTTACCCGATGTATCATAGGGGGGAATTATAATAAATGGATTGCCATTTTACAGGAGTTTGATCTTGAGTTCTCTTCCGCGAAATCCAAGAAATCCCTAGTCTTTGCAGAGTTGATATTTGATTTTCCACGATTAGATGAGGATGTTATCCATGTTGATTCATTTATGGACAAACACATTTTTCTTGTCTCGTCGTCTGACCCCTGGTATGGAGACATAGTTCTCTATCTTTAGACCTTGAAGTTCCCTCATCATCTCTCACGAGATGACTGACGACGTATAATATACCAAGCTAAGAAATATACTATTGTCAGTGACACTTTGTATCGTCGAGGAATAGACGATATCTTGCGTCATTGTTTAACTCACGAAGAGGTCGAGTCTGTTCTGAATGATTGCCATAGTGGGGCCTATGGTGGTCATATATCCGGGCTTGTGACAGCCCAAAACATTTTGCGTGCTGGTTATTTCTAGCCTACTATCTTTAAAGATTGCATTGAAACGGTTAAGAAGTGTCACCCCTGCCAAGTGTTCACTTGGAAAATGCGCTCGCATCCATCCCCTCTTCATCTGTTCATTATCATCGGTCCCTTCACCAAGTGGGGGGTGGACTTCATCGATTGCAACCCAAATCCGACTGGGGGGCATCAACATATTATCATGGTCGTCGACTACTTTACCAAGTGGGATGAGGCCATGCCTATAGTTAAGTCCGATGAGAAGACTGCAACCTTCTTCATATTCAATCAGATTATTGCCCAGTTCGATATCCCGAGTGAGATTGTCACAGACCATGGAAGTCACTTTCAGAATGAGATGATGGAAGAACTAGTAGCTAAGTTGGGGTTTAGACATGGTCATTCTTCTCCTTAGTATCCCCAGGAAAATGGACAAGTAGAGGCTGTCAACAAGTCTCTCAATACCATTTTGCAAAAAACCATCAGTCAGAGTAAATCCGACTGGAACATCATGCTATATCCTGCACTCTCGGCATACCGAACCTCAGTCAAGACTACAACCAGATTTTTCCCTTTCCAGTTAGTACATGGTGTGAAGTCGATCTTACTTATTAAATGTGAAATCCCTTCGCTTAAGTTGGAAGTCACACTCCTACCTGACACTTTCGATCTCAAGAAATGCCTTATACACGTAGAGAGTCTTGATGAGTAGTGTCGAGACACCTCTACGACCATCGAGACAAACAAACGATGTGTCAAGGTCCAGTACAATAACTCTGTCTATCCTCAGTTGTACACCAAGGGTGACTTGGTCCTCTTGTACGATCAATCCAAAGAACCGTTGGGGGCATGAAAGTTTAAACCCATGTGGCACGGTACTTACATCATGCGATGTGTTCTATAAAAAGGAGCCCATGAGTTAGAATACTATGAAGGGAATAAGTTGGTCGAGCCCAAAAATGGGCTCTACTTAAAAAGATACTACGCTTGAGCCCGGGCTTGGGTGGAACTCTCTGTATACTAATGTAATTTAGTGTATATATCTCTTTCCTTTTTTCATCTTCGGGTTTCTTATCGAGTTTTCATTTGGTTTACAGATGTCAACGAAGTCCTTGGTCTACTTAGGATTTGTAGATGGGGCCAGTCATCACACACAAAACTTGGCTTCTATTGCTTGGGTAGTTTACTCGCTCGAGGGTCTACTGGTGTCTTCGGGTGGCATATTCCTAGGGCCATCCATGAACAATGTGGTTGAATATAGCACCATTATAGAAATTTTGCGCGATGCTATCTCACATGGAATTCGTTCATTAGAAGTTCACCTGGATTCCTAGTTAGTAGTACATCAGTTGAACGGTCGTTACTGCATGCGTGATCCTACATTACTCCGACGATTCCTACGAGTACATCTTTTAGAACAACAATTTGATTTTATTACATATTATCATATTCCTAGGAATTCTAATCATGTATTTGATGCTTATGCTAACTTTGTTTTATATTGGCATTTGTCACATAATTAAGATCAAAGAAAACCATCTAATCAATGTATGCATTGTAAAATATAAGTAAAGCCGAAGATCCTTTTTATATATTTCAAAACATATGGTGTTTATAGTACAAAATGGGGTTAACACCCTCAATACACATATACAGCCGATATTACAATATCTCATGAAATATACGCCCGTGGCGCTGGATCTGTGTCATGGTAGAAAACCACAGAGTTTGTGAGACGCCGAAAGAGTCGTACCCATGCTCAGGGTATACCAACCACCTGTCATTGCATGGCTTCAGGAATATCCTCTACCTGAACCATGGGTATCATGTGAGTCAAACATGGCAGGTTTCCCTGCACGTTTTGTAGGACCCTCTCAGCCTCTCCTCCCACTGCCTCGTCTCCCTGGTTCCTTCATCGATGTTGGGGGAAACCCTCTGGCTGTCGCGGACCCACATCTGCAGTACATAAATGTCTAGTCAATACTTAAGCACCATCCAAAAATATTTTTGTCCTAATTATACAAAAATAGAAAAAAAATTGAAATATGTAAAAACATTTTAATGTACCTATATTACTATAGGAAGCCCTTGGTGGGAGTGGCATGTCTGGATCTCCTCTGAGGTCGATCCCCTCGTAGGGATAGCCAGAGCAATGACCTGTCGCCCCCACCAGTAGAATAAGTCCTTGTTGTAGGGTGTTGGAACCCTACCTCCTCCCTGCCACCTCATCACCTCGATCCATCATGCCATGGCTGCATCGCGAGGTCCTTTCGGGAGAATATCAACTCTAGGTCCCAAACCTAGAACCTGCTCAAAAAATAAACTGCATAGGATGGAGGCAAACCCAAAATTTATTTTATCCCCCTGTTTTCACTCCGTCAATTGGCTCTTCATATTTTCCAGTAGTGAGGAACACCAGTTATACATTGTAGGTCTCACACACTGCACTGTGTAGAACATGAGCGGCCTCGATGCCTGGTGCAACGAGGCTGAACCTATGATCTTGTTCAATACTAGGACAATGATCTTCAGACTGAGGTTGTTTATTTCCTGGATAGGGACTTGAATCCCTAACTTAGGAGTCCCTTCTACACAGTGGGCATCGATATATTATTCTATCTTCATCCCGCTACCTGCTCCCCATGATTTGAGGTTCACAACCTCACCCTGACATGATATACCAGTCAGAAAATAAATTTCCTCAACTTCAATTCTCAATTGTTGCCCATCGAGAATGAAGCTCTCACTATCAGGGTCCCAGTAACCCACCAACATCTCCAACAACCTCACTTGGGATCTCATTCATTTGAGTGCCCAAAACTTATACAAACCATGTCACTTTAAGGCCATTAGGTCCCCAGATATCTGTCTACAGTGGCATCAACTTCCTCATGTTCTCTCCCTCGCCATTCAAGCACCATCCTGTCAAAAACATTTAGAATTTTGAGTTAGAACCCTTAGAATTGTCCATTTTCATTCTTGTACGCGGATTCCTTTGCACACAATCGTGTGTAGGGCTCAATATGCACATCTTTTGGCTCACACGGGTGTGTATACCTTGTTGTATACACTACCTAATCAAGGACATCCCGCGTACACCCATATCTATAATTTGCGCCTTCAAAAACTAAAAATTTAAGACCTAATTCAAAAATTTAAACCAAATAATTTGAAGAGGAAGAGAACAACAATTACCTGATCCATAAGGCTCATGATTTCGTTGCCTGATGCTCCTGCAATCAATATTTGAATCTTGGAGGAATTTTGGTCCAATTTGCACTAGTTGGGTAAAAAATCAATATGGTATAGTAATTTTTTATTTTGTTACTATTTATAAATTATTTTTACCCACTTTCTATAGTTTTAAGCCATTTTTTCACCTAATGGACTAATACAAAAGTGGATCGAGTTGGTTTTTGCAGTTTTAACCTAGGATTCTTGCAGATTTCAGTCTTATGTCGACCGTTTGTCACCTCGGGAAGGTGTATTCATTACCCAGCATATAGGATAGGTATCCATTCCATTATTTGAACCTTCCATCTGCTATAAAGATGTGTCTTTATCAAGTGGTAGAGACTTACCAAACATGGGTTCCCTAGTTAGATCCCCTGCTGCATTTGGTGCCCATGTAGAGATTTTTTCATAGGACCGAGAGTCCTTCGCAACTCTTACTTGACTTTATGTAGAGCCTCATTTATCATTCATAAACATATGACCCTATACCCTATGGACTCCCAAATGAGTCTCAGTTAATCTCTTTTCCGACTCGTCTAAAAAATGAAAAGATTGTCGAGTGATTTGCCCCTTTCACACTCGTTAAATTGGATTTGAAAGGTCGTGAGTCTTAATTAAGCTCTTTTCCAACTCATTACCAAAAGTGAAAAGATCGCTGAGTGAACTTGTCTTTTTCACACTGGAAAATTGGTTTTGAAAAGAAGTATATTTGGCACAAGTTTATCCCTTTTTCACACCAAGTAGACTAAAATATATAAAAATGACATTTTTTGGCGTTAAGTTGTGATTGCATCTCATGCCCTTGCTTGCAGTATTGAGCCTATATTGGGTTCTCGCTTTTCATTATAAACTATTTGCCTCAACGGTTTTGCATCCTCAACCAAGCAGAGCCTTGTTTATATCCTTCACAATTTGACACCCTATACCTTTGGCGGATTGTGTAGAAGACTTGAAGACATCACTATGTGTGTTACGAGGGAAAAACTCTCAATGGCCAGGGTAAACCACAACAGACAGGTATGACTGCAGAAATTCACTCAATTCCAACATATGCTATATAAACCAATGTGCTAGCAATATAAGAAAGAATCCTACCTCGTTCCAACATTTGAAGATGTCCACCGTTCAACACTTTGACCCAAAGCTTTATACCTGTGACAAGTTCTCAACAAACAAGTAGAGAAAGTATATAGTGATAATATAAAAGGTTAGCACATTAGATAGTATAATCCATCAATAAACATTACAAACATACCCATGGATAATAATCATATATTTGCACGATACCAATAGGATGGGAAAGGAGTATTTCTATTAATGAATGATCAACAAAAGAAATAACATTACAGACTTTCATTCTTGGCACGGTTCGAAACCAGAAAGCCAAGTTCCTTCCAACTGGGTCTCCACCACTTCAATCCTCCAACAAAGGAAAGCTCATAGAAAAGAGACAATGAGGTTCTCTCAACAATAGGGAAAGAGCTTGGGGGCTAAACACTGTGTTCAGACTTGAGGGAAAAAGGGATGCAGACTCAATATGAAGTAATTCCTCCAGAGTACTTTGCTCTCAAAGTTGAATTCTTTCTCCTCTTTTCCATAGCTCGGAATTGTGCTTTTATAGCCTTCAAAATGCAACTGAAGGGCCAAGTCAGAACGTTTCTAGTATATGGAAGGCCAAGGATAAGAGATCTCCTATCATGACATGGAAACCCAACTCCATTTTTGTATTTTCTGGCACAAATCCCGATTTACGCAGGCTGTAGTGGAGAAGCCTGTGTATATGCATGTTGTATAGTATATAGGGCGTGTATATGTGGAAAAATATGTATCTTTGGCTCTGGATTCATCAAAAAGGGATGACAAGTCTGCATAGGGAAATGGAAAAAGGCCCTATGTGAAAGATAGCAATGGTGAGGAAAATCTTTCTATAACAGATGCCCCCTAATGTGTGAGATCAGAGGAGTATCTGCGATGGCCGAAATACATTATAAATAACCCAAAAGTGAAGTGATGTAAACCCAGCTGGAAATACTAGTTGTTCATTACATTTTGTTTTGACTTTATATACATGGTTGCCAATATAATACAATGCAGATCCATGTGGAAAATATACCAAATAAGTGTTTGTGGCCATGAATAGGCAAATACAAATGTAGTTATATGCCAAAATTTGTTATAATCACGAACAAGGCCCAGTAGAACGAGACTAAAAACCAATATGAAGATATTTGTATACAATGGAGTAAAATCCGATGTCCCATGATTACTGAAGTCAAATAGGTGTTGGTCCAATGACGAGTAAGAAACAGCTCAGGAAAGTTGCAGCCACATAGTGATGTCTTCAAGTCTTCTACACATCCACCAAAGGTGCAAGTCTACATCATCTAAATAAAGGAGTTGAGGTCGAACACAATGAGACATCGTTTGATTACCGGTCATTGAGGTATACTGTTAACAAACACGAGATAGCCTACCAATAATGAAAGTAGGTATCAAGGCACCGAGCACATTCCTACAAGTGTGAATAAAGGAGTCAGTGTCGAACACTTGAGGAATCCATTGATCAAGAGACATTGATGTATTCCCATCTGTCAATGGCGAGAGATCCTACCACTAATGAATGTAAGCCTCAAGGTACTCATAAAACTCTAGGTCCCATATCTAGAATAAATGAGCTGAAGTCGATGGAAAGAGACCCTCTGAAAGGAGAGAATTAAGGCATCTCTCATCAGTCAGCACGAAGAACAAAGCAGGAGCTTCATAATTTGGTGGAAATCGAACGAAGAACATGTTCACAAACCAATGACCCTATGCGTCTTTCACGTGTGCCAAATGCAAGCGATACATGAAAAAGACCCTCTGAATAGAAGCCAATGATGAAAATTATTGACAAAGGCAGGGAAACCACCAATAAGGCTAATGGCATCCAAGACACTTCACAAATCCCAAAGTGTGAATAGATGTCTTGCCATCGAACACAAGGGAAACCACCCAGTCAACGACCAATGATGAAATGTTGATTGTTGGGTTCAAGGTGACCTACCAATGATGAAAGTAGGGCCAGGGTGCATGATAAGACCATAGTATCAGGTGATTCTGAGACAAATTGAGGGTATGGCTGACATGCAAAGTCAAGAGTTCTGAGGAATGGCCAACACAGGTTGATAGACTTCCTTTGAACAAGAGTATAAGACATATGGTAGACTACAATAGCATAGACTCAATGATGTAACTATTAGATGCAGGAGGCATCAATAATGTTCTCTATAGGGACTGGAAGAGTAACTAGTTGGTAGAGAAAACTTTGGAACGAGATCAGCTTCCTAAGGCCATGCTAAACCCAAAATTATGATGACACAAGGACTCAATAACTTTGTTCTCTGTTCAAAGGCGACACGACTACTGCCAAATATAATATAGTACTCCATTCCTCCCGTCTTTTTTTTTTCCATAACAAATGAATGCTATGATACATAGGAGGAAATGAGTGTCGCAAGTAAGAAAAACTAGTTCCAACAGTGGAACATACCTATGCTCAATGCAAGGAAATGCATGCGGGAGATGGACACTCGGGGTGATGTTCCCTCCAAGCTATAGGGTGTCAAATTGAGAAGGATATAAACAAGTTTCTGCTTAGTTGAGGATGAAAACAATGCTTAGGAAATGGTTTATAACGCAAAGAGAGAAACAACTAAAGGCTCAATACTGCAAGCGAGGGCATGAGATGCAATCACAGCTTGACGCCAAAAAATGTCCTTTTTTATTTCTTTTAGTCTATTTGGTGTGAAAAAGGGGTAAACTTGTGCCAAATAGACGTCCTTTCTAGTCTGATTTACGAGTGTGAAAGAGACAAGCTCACTCGGCAATCTTTTTCTATTTTTGGTAACGAGTCAGAAAAGAGCTTAACTAAGACTCATGATCTTTCAAATCCAATTTAACGAGTGTGAAAGGTACTAATCACTCAACAATATTTTCTCTTTTTTAAAGATGAGATGGAAAAGAGATTAAATTAACTCGTGGATGTTGTTCTAAGAAACATGTAATGGGGGAGGCCAAGGCTCCCATGTAGGATTTCTGTAGAATGTCAGTATCTTACGAAGAACCGACACAAGCTTGGGAAAACCCAAATCTCTCCAAGTCGAGGAGGATAAAGTGCTAACGGAGGTTATCGTCTCCGAGATATATCGGATAATGTCTCTTCCTGGAAAAGACATAGGTGGGGGCATTGGGTACCCCATGAGACCACCCCAATAAAAGGGAACCTAATCGAGACTTGGAGGGAGAGAACTCGGGAATAGTAAAACTCTCTCTTGTTCAGAAGGTGCAAGACTAGAAATGCTAAAGACGTGGCATGGAAGGTATAGAACCAGAACCAAAAGAGAAGGATCGACAAAAAATTGCATTGGCGCAACCGCTTCCTTAGACTTGTCACTCTCCAAGAGAAGAGTGGGGTAGATCAACGATTGCATTGATACGACCACTTCTTCAACCATTGGTTGAAAAGGATGCGAGACAACAAGGTCAAGAGGTGCATCACCCCAAAAAATAGAAGTGTTGTCGGTTGAAGATTGCATCGACACGACTGTTGGTTGAACAAGATGCGAGACAACAAGGTCAAGAGACTCATCACCCCTGAACATAGGAGAGGTGTTGGTCAAAGATTGCATCGATACGACCATCGGTTGAACGGGATGTGATACAACAAGGTCAAAGGATGCATCAAACCCTAAAGGAAAAGGGGTGTCAGCTAAAGATTACATCGACGTGACTGTTGTATCAACCAAAGAAGGAACAGAGTGTTGTGAAACCATATGTGCCTCAGAAACTGAAGGGCCCTTAGGTGAGCCCCACGCTTCTGATATCCCAACAGTAACAGGACACAAACGAGTAAGGTGACTTCCTTCACAAGTCCTGCAAAGAAATCTAGGCTTATGTATGAGATGTCTAGGCTTCTCAATCATATGAATGCCCCCAACATGACTTGTAGTGGCTGGTGACATGCTCCCAGCATGACTTGCAGAGGCTAGTAGCAAATATCCAACATGACTAGAAGAGGTTGGTGATGGATCCCCAACATGACTACCAGAGGTTGGTGATGGATCCCCAACATGACTACCAGAGGTTGGTGATGGATGTGCAGTGTGACTAGCAGTGACTAGAAATGTGCGCCCGGCATGACTTGTAGCGGTCGGTTGCAGATCTTCAACATGACTCGCAGAGGTTGTCAACCGATCTCCAACATGACTACAAGAGGTTGGTGATATAATGCTAGTATGACATGCAATGACTGGACTTGTGGCGGTAGTGAATTGCGTCATTTGAGACCAAGGTCCAAGGAAAGATTGGTTTTGAGAAATTGTAGGCTAGGAAGGATTCTGGTTTACACCCTGTCCCTGTCCAACAGGATAGTATCCTCCTCCATATTGATTCATAATGGATTGTAAGGGCATCGACACTGAGGAAGCCGCTTGCGAAGATAAAGCAACATGACAAGGGTTACTCATGTGAGGATATATGTTGCCCCCAGATGAAGGAAGTTCGTGAAGGGGGTGGCCCATACTACAAAAATAACTTCCTCTGGATGAAACACCAAAGGACAGATGG
>JZKD02S1765711.1:235101-268226 GCA_000966675.3 Picea glauca | reverse complement strand
TTGCTTGCAGGAGCAGAGCCCAACGCCCATCAGTTTTATGTCACGATTTGTTTAATGGGGTGATCAGATGGGTGAAGACTCAAGAAAATATAGCTTTAACTTGGTAAACTGGGCCTGATATGTAGAAAGAAAGGGAGGTCTTGATCCAACTTCTATCAGTAAATGCTTAAAGGGTGGAAGGAGGAAGACTTGTGAGAAGGGTGAGAAAGACTACCTCAGGCAACAGGCCTTCGGAAGCTTAAGGACAAAAAACTCGGAAGCCAAGATCCTCTTGGTCCAGAGCTTCAAGGAGCTGAGGGATGACTCGACTGAATCCTTCAATTCCAAGTCATTTGAACGCTGAGAACATCACAAGAAATGATTAGAAACAATGTGACTATTATAGTGATCCAACCTACATCATCCTATAATAGTCACAACTCAACTGGATCCTCCAATTCTGAGTTGTTCTAACAAAGTAAACAAAGATATGGAAGGGAAGATGACATCCATAAAGTAAGAAATCTCAAATGCCTTATACATTAACCAGAGCGACCAGCGCTTCATCAAAACCTTACAATCGGGAGCTTTGCTCAACCATCGATGCTTTCAAAAATACAAAAACTGAGTCTATATACCCAGGAAAATTCACCTCATAGAGGCGTGTCCAATCATCCAAAGCTTGGTGTCCCTTCAGTCAAACTTGTACTGATATCTTTCTTTGAGCGCCATCTTAACTACGCATGGATCCTACAAGGAGGGTAGTTGAGCCATTAAGTGCTTGGGCTAGCATGCGCAGACTCCTCTGTTGAGTCGAGGACTTCGGCATGGTTTCTTTGAGAAAATTGATACACAGGACCTTTTCGGGCAGACGGCTTGCCAGACCCTCCATCCCCTCACTTAATGAATGAAAGGAGGTTTCAACCACCCGCTCTTGCCATCATTTACTCCAGGCGAGAAACAGTATGAAGATCGGATCCGATGGTGCTTGGAGATCGTGACGATCCCCTCTGTAACTAAACTCGGTGCCTCGGCCTTCTCTACGCAGCCCATTTCTTCCTCCAAGTGACCAAGGACTGTGACCACATGCATATTCCCAAGGCACTTTCGACGTTCACGAATATGAAGGGGTTGATCCTTGCTGATCGAAATCACGATGAGCGATATGCCGAGACGGCTTAATCTGGCACCACGCGTCCCTCTAGATCTGACGGCTCTTAACTCTCCCGACGATACCATGGACCCGGGTCTGGGACTCTCCCAGCACTATGCACATCGAAATATAATGGATCTGATCTTTGCGTCTTGGAGTCTCAATGGGAGAAACGCCGAGATGGCTCAATTTGCTGCCAGGTGTTCCCTTTAGATGGATGGCTAAAAATTCTTTGTGATGTCGCGGGCCCCAGTTTCGACGCTTTCGGCATTGTCGGGGTTCGAGGTTTCACAATGTTCAAAGACATAAAACCTTCACCCTTTGCACTCGCGACTGCCCAAAAGCCTACGCGACTAGATCTCGTGCCACGTGCCCTTTGGGATGAACAACTGTCATCCATTTCTAAACATGCTATGGACGCTATCCATTGCGCTAACCTTAGCGCAGCTTTGCAAATCGCGATTTCCCACCCACCGCTGATCTGATTCTTTGGATACATCCTGAACGTTGAAATCAGAGTGCTCACTTGCTTGACCTGGGCCCGAAATGGATTTCTTCTGTGTGTTGCGCTCGGGCGCTTCTCGTGCAACCTGCAGACCCGTATATCCCTATGCCAAAGACAAGTAATGTTGCTAACATTAGGCTCCACGGGGGATAGAGTCATCCCTGTGATGCTCTAAGGACTCATTTTGCAGCTCCAGTGCCTTGCTATTGGGCTATGGAGTCGTTATTAAGCCAAAAAATAAAGACAAAAATGAACAAAGAAACAAAAGGACAATATTCACAAACAAAGGAGCCATTTGAAACTCAAACAAAACATTTGTTCAGAAAATGCCCATTCACTGGGCTACTGAAAACTTCTTCACCTTCCAAACTTCGCAATCTATACGTGTTATTTGAGAAATTCTCAGAGATTTTGAAAGGCCCAATCCACAGGGCTTCAAATTTGTTGTGTTTGCCCTTATCTTTCTTAGGAGCATCCCATTTCAGCACCAGGTCTCCTATCTGGAACCGCTCCTTCTTGGCCTTCTTATCAAAAACCTACTTGATCCTTTGTTGATGGTCCTGAATTCTGTCCACTGTCTGCTCCCTAGCCTGTTGGACCTCCACTAGCTGATGAATCCTTCTGATCATGTCATCAGGATCCTCCTGATGGTCCTGGAGGAATTTTGCTACAGGAATGGATAACTGAGAGGGGAAAACAACCTCCGCTCCATAGACTAATTGGAAAGGAGAGATGCCGATAGATCTCTTTGTGGTCACTCGGTCGGCCCATAGAGCAAATTTTAATCTGGAATGCCAGGCCTTCTTGTTGTCTTCCAACAGTCTTTTGATGATCCTTATCAGGCTTTTGTTGGAGGATTCTGCTAAACCGTTGCCCTGTGGGTAATATGGGGTGGAGTGAATCATCTTGATTCTGAACTGCTCGCAGAACTTGGCCAATGGCTCGGACCCGAAAGCAGCTGCGTTATCAGTGACGATTCTACTCGGGCAGCTGAATCTCATGATGAGGTCCTCCAGGAATCCAATGATTACCTTGTGGGAATCACTCTTGGTAGGGATAGCTTCAATCCACTTTGTAAAGAAATCTGTAGCAGTCAGGATCCACCTGTTCTGCCCACTGGAAGCAGGGTGAATTTCTCCAATGAAATCTAGGCCCCACTGTTGGAAAGGTCCTGAAACCACCACCGGATTTAACGACAGAGACTTGAGCTGCTGCTTTCCTGCAAATTTTTGACATTTGAGGCAGGCTCTGACCCCTTTGCAGACGTCAGTGAACATGGTAGGCCAGCAGTACCCAACCCTGAGGATTTTGTGGGCTGTGGCTTTCTAGAAATGGTGCCCTCCACACAGGCCGCTATGAAATTCAGCCACGATCATTTCAGCCTCTTGTGGACTCGCGCATTTTAAAAGCACCCCCAGAGGGTCTTTCCAGTATAAAATTTGATCGATAAGGCAGTATCTGACTGCCTTGAGCTTCAGAGCTCTTGCTTTGTTTCTTTGCAGGCCATCTGGAGGCTGCAGCTCTTGCAGAAAGTATATGACATCCTTATACCAAGGACATCGAGTCAATGGGGGCTCCCTTTGAGGTTCTATGTCAGACAGTCGATCCTGCTGAATACCTGAGCATTCGTACATGAAACTTATCCCCAGAGATTGACAGTTTGCTTTAGCCAACAGCTTGGCTAAACCTTGACCTTTGATCAATTTGGTAGGCCTTATTTCCAGGTCGAATTCCAGAATCCTGGCTATCTACTTACTTCTTTTCCCGTCTATGTCAAGTTCGATAAGAATATCTTTAACAACAACTGAGGGGACATAGGCGATGATTTTTTACTATAGGACGTAGGTTCTGAAGGCTTTGAGGGATTTTACTAGAGCATAGGCCTACTTCTCCATATTGTCATACCTGACTTCGGCATCCCTCAATGCTCGGCTGAAATAAGCAATAGGTTGCTCTAGCCCAATGTTGTTTGTCTGTAATAGAATGGAAGCCACTGTGTCAGGTGAGGCAAAGGAGAAAATAAGGAAATCCTTCGAATAGTTGGGATTGATAAGCACAGGAGCTTCAATCAGGGCCTTCTTGATTTGCTCAAAGGAATGTCGCAATTGAGGGGTCCACCTTACTTAATTTCCTTTCTTCAACATGGTTGTTATAAGCTTTACCTCCTTAGCAAAGTTAGGCACAAACCTTCTCAGAAAATTAATTTTACCGAGGAAAGATTGGATCTCCTTCTTGGACCTCGGGATCGATAAATCTTGTATCGCCTCAACTCTACTGGGGTCAATTCTGACTCCTTCCACTGAAACTATGTGGCCTAGTAACTTTCTCTCTTGCATGGCGAATAGAGATTTCTTGGGGTTTAATGAAATGCCAAAATTTATGCATTTCAAGAAAACCTTCCTGAGATGGAGATGGTGTTCTTTATCGGATTTTGAAAACACTGTGATGTCATCTAGATAAACGACCACAAATTTATCCTTTTCCTCGATGAAAGATATGTCCATGGCACGCTGGACGTTGCCCCTGCATTCATTAAGCCAAACGACATCTTAGAATACATGAATGTGCCCCATGGAGTGGTGAATGTTGTCTTTTCCCTGTCCTCAGGTAGAACAGAGACTTGATTGTAGCCAGAGAAACCATCAATCATGGACATCCTGGAAGCTCTTGTTACCCTCTGCAGTATATGTTCCATCTTTGGCAAGGGGTAGTTATCCTTTTGTGAGCTCTTGTTCAGGTTTCTAAAGTCTACATAGAGTCGAATCTCTCCATTATTTTTCCTTACTAGCACCAAGTTGGCCACCCACTCTGAATATCTTAGTGGTACAATGATCTAAGCTTGAAGCAACTTCTTCACTTCCCTCTCCATGATAGGCAACAACATAGGATTGATCTGTCTTAGCTTCTACCTAAATGGCTTTGCCTCCTCCTTTAATGGGATTTTATGCTCGATGACAGAGGTGTCATAGGTTTTTAGGTCTTCGTAGGTCCAGGCAAACACATCAGCAAATTCCCTCAAAAGTCCAATGTATTTCGACCTCTGCTCCTTTGTTAGACTTCTTGACAATTTGACAAACTTGGGCTCACTCTTGGTCCTAATGTTGCACTGAGTAGTACCAGTGTCATCCTCCGAGGTCTCTCCTTTTAATGACACATCATTTCTATCAAAAATCCTTTCCAAAGGAACCAGTCCTCTTGGAATATGATTGTTGGGCAGCTGCACAATGTTACGCTTTGCAATCTTATTCAGAAAACTACCCCCACCAAGCTTTTCTTCAGAGACAGAGTCTTGGTCGATGTGCATCTATGAAAATTCTTCGACAGTCTCCAAGAACTTCTTGATCTTGAGATCATCCTCGAATACCTTCCAATGTTTGACATTGTCAGGTATGGAGGGCCTGTATTTCACCTCCACATCATATCTGAATTTAGGCGGCAAGGGTACTTTGAAATTACTTGCTGATGTAGCCAAGGAATCTGCCATTATGTTCTCCTCTCTTGGGATGAAAGAAATGTTAAATGCTGAGAAGAAACTATCAACTAGGTCCCACACCTCATTTTTGTAGCTTCTGAGTCGAGGATGCTTAGCCTGATAAGCATTTCTAATCTGTTGGACCACCAACTCTACATCACCAAACACTGCTACCTCCTGAATTCCCATTTCCCTCGCAGCTCTTAATCCCAGAACAAGAGCCTCATACTTTGCCACATTGTTGGTAGCTTCAAATTCTAGTTTGTATGACAGAGATATGGTTTCCTGAACAGGTGACACAAAGACCACCCCAGCTCCAGCGCCTTCCCTGGAAGAGGCTCCATCAAAGAACATTTTCCAGACAGGGGTGATGGAGGGAGGAAATTTAGGGGAAATGGTGGGCTGCTTTCTGAGTTTAAGAAGAGGTTCGGGAGCATGGGTGAGTTGAAGCACACTGGAACCTAAATCAGTGTCCAAGGCAAAAATGGGATGGTTGGTAGGGTTAGCCTCATCGTTGATTATATAGGCCAGCTGAGATTCCCTGTATAATATTCTATGCTCTCCTCCAAACAATGGGATAGTAGCGTATGTGAGGTCCATCTACAAAGTTCCCCCCAGTTTTTTTATCCAAGATCTAGATAACAGCATACCGAACTTGGGAGGGACATCGGCCACTATAATATCCATGACCACACTTTTCATGGGCAACTGAAACAAGGTCACAACCAAGTCTTTGATAACTCCTAGGCACTGAACCTTCCTGGAGTCAAAGGAATAGAGGTCATGATAAGCTCGGGTGACTTCTAGTCCTAGCTCTTCCATAACAGTTTTGGGCATAAGGTTGTGAGAAGCCCCTGAATCCATCAAGCAATTGTGCAGTACCTTGTCATGTATGTTCAAAGAAGTTTAGAAGGGAGGGGATGAGTCATTCTTGTCTTCTATCATAGGACCTAGAATAACTGTAGACTTTTCATCTTGCAAATTGATGGAGTCTGTGGGAAGACTTGAGACCTCAGACTATAAAAGATCAGAGAAATGTTTCTTGAATCCTTCATGTTTAATCAATTCTGTCAGGGGCATAGGGATTCTGATTTTTTGAATTTCATGTTTGAAATTAAAAGAAGATGAGAGCTTTGGGATTTCTCTTATTTCAGGAGTATGACTCTGGATAATGAGAGAGAGGGGTTGGGTCTTCTTACCTCTATGACTATCTACTACTTCATTAGCATGCTTCTCTGTTCTAGTGGACTGCTCAGGAACATCAGGCGCTATAGTCTTTTTCTTGGACCGCAGATCATACCTGCCTTGGCCGCCACTAGTCTTGTCTCCCTTACTTAGTCCATTTAGCTGACTATCCATGAGAGACTCCTGATTGGGTGAGATGAGGAAAAGGAGGAGTTTCCCCGAAGCAATGGATTTCAGGATCAAGCTCATATGTTTCCCCTTCTTCTCCCTCGGCCACAAAATTATTTTGAAAAGGAGCTTGAATCTTTTGGTCTTCTCTGTCTCTTCCCTTCTCCCTTTACATAGTCGGGGAATTAATATTGTTTGGCCTCCTGAAACCTCCTCCCTTTTCGGTGTTTGGGGGGCCCTTGTATGCTTGCCTCCCTTCCACTTTCATTCTCTCCATCTCTACAGTCAGAGACTTCACCATCCTGGTTAGTTCATCCACTTGAGGGTGGGGGACCGATGGGCTAGAAGTTGAGGCTTATGACCTTCCCTTTCTTCTGTCTGCGTCGGTCTTGCTTCTCAATCTATCGACTGCTAATACATTGGATTCCACTTCTATGGCCACATATTTCATTTGAGCCAAGGAGGTGGCTCTTCTTTTTCTCAGTAACAGACAAAAATCGGGGTCAAACGCACTAGCATAAGAGATCTTGGCCGAGGCTTCTGAAGGCTTTATCTCGGCAGGGATTTTATTATACATCTTATTGAATATTTTGGAGAAGTTAGAGACAGACTCTCCTTCCATCTTCTTCAGAGACCCGAATTCTGTCATATAGTACATGAAATCTTTCCTATCGCCCCACTACCTCAGGAAAGCATTATCCAGGGCTTCGATCCCAGCAATAGATCCAGGGGCCAATCCTCTGAACCATTTCCTCACCTCGCCATCCAGGCTCTGGACAAAGACTCTCATCCAGACATCTTCATTTTCAATGTTGAGGTTGTCTGCATAACTGTAGAAAGCAGCCAGGTGCTCTTCGACAGTTATGTCTCCTTCCCCAGTGAACTTGGGTATATAATTCTAGTAGTCTCCAATAGGGAGAGATTCATAGGATGGGGTAGGATTAAGGGAGCTTATCTGGAAGCAACTATGGCGTCCATTCTATTCATAGGGGGATAGGCACCAGACATAGGAATATTAGGTGGAGGAGAGCTTGGAGGAGAAGGAGTTCACGAAGGGGCTACTGGGAATGAGTCTCGAAGTGGAGTGGGAAACAAGAGAGGATTTAAGGAGAAAGCTAATGAGCTCAAGTTAGCAGGTGTTTTTCTTTGTGCAGGAGTGGAGAAATCTTTTGTGGTCCTGGGTCTATGCTAGGGTACAGCTTCAGAGGAGAGGGGATTGACAAGGATTTCTCCCTCCAATCCCAGATCAGGAGGGGAAAACTCGGAAGGAACACTCTCGAAATTCAGGAAACGAGACACCTCGAAAGGAGGATGGTCAAGAATCTGAGGAGGAGAAAATGGATTTCTTACGAAAGGAGATGGTGAATTACCTGGTTCGGTGATGGAAGATTCTTCTTCAGGGGCCTTTCCTTTTCTGAGAACCACCTCTGGATCAGATTCGGGTGTAGCTAGAGGCAGTTGTGGATGAGACCGTGTGTGTCTACCTATGAAAGGCACAATTAACTCGGCAGGTTCGCCACAACAGAGTCGTCACAATGGAGTCGCCAGGTGCACAGTAGAAATCTTCAAGGGATTTGATACCTGATGCACCTTCAGAATCAAAGACTCAATGTTGTTCAATCCTGGGGAAAATTTTCAACTTCGTCCCCGGCAACGACGCCAGAAATGTTAGCATCAGAAGTCACTCCTGGATTGCTTGCAGGAGCAGAGCCCAACGCCCATCAGTTTTATGTCACGATTTGTTTAATGGGGTGATCAGATGGGTGAAGACTCAAGAAAATATAGCTTTAAATCGATAAACTGGGCCTGATATGTAGAAAGAAAGGGAGGTCTTGATCCAACTTCTGTCAGTAAATGCTTAAAGGGTGGAAGGAGGAAGACTTGTGAGAAGGGTGAGCAAGACTACCTCGAGTAACAGGCCTTCAGAAGCTTGAGGATGAAAAAATCGGAAGCCAAGATCCTCTTGGTCCAGAGCTTCAAGGAGTTGAGGGATGACTCGACTGAATCCTTCAATTCCAAGTCATTTGAACACTAAGAACATCACAAAAACTGATTAGAAACAATGTGACTATTACAGTGATCCAACATACATCATTCTATAACAGTCACAACTCGATTGGATCCTCCAATTCTGAGTTGTTCTAACACAGTAAACAAAGAGATGGAAGGGAAGATGACATCCATAAAGTAAGAAATCTCAAATGCCTTATACATTAACCAGAGCGACCAGCGCTTCATCAAAACCTTACAATTGGGAGCTTTTCTCAACCATCGATGCTTTCAAAAATACAAAAACTGAGTCTATATACCCAGGAAAATTCACCTCACAGAGGCGTGTCTAATCATCCAAAGCTTGGTGTCCCTTTAGTCAAACTCGTACTGATATCTTTCTTTAAGTGCCATCTTAACTACGCATGGCTCCTACAAGGAGGGTAGTTGAGCCATTAAGTGCTTGGGCTAGCGTGCGTAGACTCCTCTATTGAGTCGAGGACTTCGGCATGGTTTCTTTGAGAAAATCGATACACAGGACCTTTTCGGGTAGATGGCTTACCAGACCCTCCATCCCCTCACTTAATGAATGAAATGAGGTTTTAACCACCCGCTCTTGCCGTCATTTACTCCAGGCGAGAAGCAGTATGAAGATCGGATCCGATGACGTCTGGAGATCACGACGATCCCCTCTATAACTGAACTAGGAACCTTGGCCTTCTCTACGCAGCTCATTTCTTCCTCCAAGTGACCAAGGACTGTGACCACATGCCTATTCCCAAAGCGCTTTTGGCATTCACGAATATGAAGGGGTTGATCCTTGCTGATCGAAATCGCGATGAGAGATATGCCGAGATGGCTTAATCTAGCACCATGCATCCCTCTAGTTATGACAGCTCTTAACTCTCTCGACGATACCATGGACCTGGGTCCGGGACTCTCCCAACACCTCGTGCATCGGAATATAATGAAGCTGCTCTTTGCGTCTTGGAGTCTCAATGGGCGAAACACCGAGATGGCTCAATTTGCTGCTAGGTGTTCCATTTAGATGGACGGCTAAAAATTCTTCGTGATGTCGCAGGCCCCAGTTTCGACGCTTTCGGCGTTGTCGGGGTTCGGGGTTTCGCGATGTTCAAAGACATTAAACCTTCACCCTTTGCACTCGCAACTTCCCGAAAGCTGATGCGACCAGATCTTGTGCCACATGCCCTTTGGGATGAATGGATGTCATCCATTTCTGAACATGCTATGGACACTATCCATTGTGCTAACCTTAGCGCAGCTTTGCTAATCGCGATTTCCCGCCCACCGCTGATCTTATTCTTTGGATACATCCTGAACATTGAAATCGGAGCGCTTGCTTGCTTGACCTGGGCCCGAAATGGATTTATTCTGTGTGCTGCGCTTGGGCACTTCTTGTGCAACCTGTAGACCCGGATATCCCTATGCCAAAGACAAGTAATGTTGCTAACAGAGGCCATTCAATGTAAGGTGGACTAGGTCCACTATATTATTAAATAAGGCCCATTATGGTAATTAGATATAATAAATGGGTAGTTAGATATAATAAATGTAAGAGGACTTCTTAGAAGGTTCTACTTCTACAAGATTCCTCCTCTAGAATGTTCTTAGGTAATGGTAGCACTATATAAAGGGGTTCAAGCAATGTAAGGGGATATGAAGAGAAATATTGTATTTGGAGCGGTAGCTCAGTAAGAGGATACCCCCTCGAAGAGGCAAGTGAATAGGAGAGGATCCCTTCCATAATAGGATCCATTGTACGGTGTTGCCCTACCTCAAGGGTTTGATAGTAATAAAGAATATTTTGCATATTTTTCTTGTATATATAATGTGGTGCTTTTGTATTTAGTGTTTGGTTCTTAACAAGTGGTATCAGAGCACTTTCCTTGGCAGACATTGTGGGCAAATATTTTTTATTTTTGCAGATTTTTTTTTTTTTTTTGAGAAGAAAAAAAAAAGGGGTCGCGACATTCCAAAAAATTTCTATGAAAAATTTGCAGAAACAGGTTGTAGATATGAGTTCTTCTCAGAAAAACACCCAAGTTGAAAAAAAAAAATCGTCTGAAACGGAGTCCGAGAAGTCAAGATATTGAAGTTTTAAAATCTGCAATTTTTTAGGGTTTTTTCCGCGGACGGCGGCATGATTTTTTTATTTCTGTAGCATCTAAAAGTCGAATTTGCATAAATAAATTACAGATCTGAGTTCCTCTCACAATTTCACCCAATTTCAAAAAACCAATTAGCCGAAACAAAGTCCGGGAAGTGAAGTTATGAGCATTTTGAATTCAACAATTTTTCAGGGTTTTTCCGGAAAATGCTGTGATTTTCTACAGTAAGTTGTTATATTTTTTGAGTTTTTTCATGACGCCCGTGGGACCAAAGATTTCATAGGGTGATCAAATGGATATTTCCTCTCAAACCCTCAAATAAATTCTTGAAGCATTCAAATCCCAATTGTATGACAAATTGGATGCCTTTGTAGATGGCCTCACAGACGACCTCAATGATAGTTTTTGTAGTATTCAAGATTCATTGGATAACATGCAGGAGAGATTTCTTATGGCAGACATCAGTGATGAATATAATCAAGAAATATATTCTTGGTATGAATTTGAGGCCGATTTCGATGATTGGTATATGGATAGTTGTCATTTCTGGGATGACAACCACTTCCATATTTTATTTGATGACTCTACTCCACCTTCTGTAGAGAACATCAATGTCCCACATCAGGAGCTAGTTACTAGTATTCAGTATGCATATTTTACAATGGTATTGTTTCTTCCAGATTCATATTTGATCCTCTCCCACTATGTGGATGGATATTCTTATTTGGATCCACATGATAGGTGTCAGTATTGGGAGCATCATTTTTAGTTGGTTATTGGGTGCCGATATCTTCCTTGTGGAGTTCACATCAGAACTTGGACATGGGACCTTGGTTTACAATGGTGATTGGACTACTTCATCATGGTGGCTTTCCTTTCTACATGGTACCTTGGTTCTCCAATCTTCTTCGGTATTATGGTTCACAATTATCCATGGGACCCTGGTAAATGGTTGTACATCAAGCGTTGAGGACAACGCTTTCATAAGGGGGGTGGAATGTAAGGTAGCTAGAGAGGTAGTGGGGGGGCCCAGAGGGCCCATAATGATGATAGTGGATACCATTCAATGTAAGGTGGACTAGGTCCACTATATTATTAAATAAGGCTCACTATGGTAGTTAGATATAATAAAGGGGTAGTTAGATATAATAAATGTAAAAGGACTTCTTAGAAGGTTCTACTTCTACAAGATTCCTCCTCTAGAATGTTCTTAGGTAATGGTAGCACTATATAAAGGGGTTCAAGCAATGTAAGGGGATATGAAGATAAATATTGTATTTGGAGTGGTATCTCAATAGGAGGATGCCCCCTCGAAGAGGCAAGTGAACAGGAGAGGATCCCTTCCATAATAGGATCCATTGTACGGTGTTTCCCTACCTCAAGGGTTTGATAATAATAAAGGAGATTTTGCATATTGTTCTTGTATATTTGTTGTGGTGCTTTTGTATTCAGTATTTGGTTCTTAACACCAAATCACTCATGATTTGGTGATCACATGGAGATTCTTGGAACGCACACAGACAACCCTTCAGGAAACAGGGTCCAAATTAGAGGAGATCCTTGAGGAGACTAGTCAGAGATCTGCTATATCTATCTCAGTAGAGGTTCTGACATATCATTCAGCCACATTGCTAGAGGATGTTTGTGGTTTAGTAGTAGAGAACCAATTGATGGAGGAGCATGAGGAGTACCCGGGATCACTTATGAGTATGGAGAGATATGACTAGGAGACATAGGAGGATGTCCATGGGTCACAGGGAGCACTCTTCATGAGGGATTTTGAGACAGTTGATCTTACAGATGCTTGACATGGGGATTCCAAAGCCAGGGAAAGTTATGAGGACACTTCCATTTGTGTTCCAGGATTGAATAACCTTCATATAGAGGTTGACCCAGTAGTACACCTAGAAGCTATGAGGTTGCAGGAGTATACAAAAGATTACATGAGTATGCAGAGACATACAGTGATGAGTGGTAGTTCACAGAGACATACATAGGTGTATAGTGGGATTCAGGAGGATGCACTGGATTGCAGGGAGAAGATGTACTTTGTAGAGCATGGAGATTCCTCTCCCTTGCAGCAGTATACAGATTTAGGAGATCACCTTGACAGTAGAAGCAGTAGTGATGATGGATGGAGAGTGATTGACCCTCATATTGTGGAGATACCTACTTTTGTACTCGATGGTTGGTGTTTAGTGCTGAGTATAGGAGATTATTTACCATGGGTGCCAGTGGACTAGCTTTTGGTCAAGTCCTTGGGATTGACCAAAGCATATGATACTTTCCAGTCCTACAGTTGGTTGAAGATATTTATTATATCCTTTCTCTATACCTTCATCATTGACAACAACATAGGGGGAGATAGATAGTGGAAGGGGACATGGAGAGTTGGTAGTATGAGACCACCTAACAATAGTGTCTTTATTACATACAAAAGGATAGGGGTGTGTCATCAGAGATGGACAATTGAGGCCTTGGGAGTGAAGGAGAGTATCTTAGGCCATGGGATAAGGGATATCTCAGAGGTTGATACATATTTAGATTCTCATTGGGATGATGATGGAGGGATTTCAACAGTTACCAGTAGGGCACATCAACAATTAGTGGGGATTGGAAGTGATGGACTTCCAAATTTGACATGGGATATGGGAGTCCATTTGGTTAGTAGTTTGATTCATCTTATGAGGATCCATTATGTACACTTTGAGAAGACAGTCATGATCATAGTAGTGCAGCATCACCATGATGGTCCTTGTCAGAGACTAGCATAGGACCTTGGGATTACAAGGCTAGGAATTTCATTGACTGATGGAGACAAGTGGATCTTGGTAGAGGGAAGTCACTTTGACTTTCTAGTGAGCTTAAGTATTGGGGAGAGCACGTCACTTGTTGGTGATTCGTTGAGGCCTTGTAGTACCTCACTATGGCAGTAGCATGTTCAATTGGTCGAGGTCATGTTGGGGCTAGTACGGTCTTGGAGGAAATACTCATTTCAGGTTGAGATCGTGTGTTATTTGCAAGAGACTCATGGTATTGATATGCTACAAGACTATATTTCACGAGACATTGCAGTTCACATTTTGATATGGGATCCAGGGATTGGAGTGCTTGGTAGTTCATCATTTCATGGAGTTGAGTTTCAAGTAGAGTGGTTGCTCGGGGAGTTAACTGAGATTCTTTGGCCATTGATCACTCTACTCATCAGGAGCATGTGGGTGTCATGTGTGGTGAGTACTTGGAGAGGCCACATCTTGATGGGAGTATACCTTGTGTCACACAGGTGGATATGGGACCCCGGTATTATATGTAGTTGGATTCAGTTATTTCTTGAGGACAAGCAATATTCTGGCAGGGAGGATTGTAATGTCCCCATTTTGGGACATTATAACATTACAGGGTGTTATTCCTACCAGATTAGCCAGAGAGGGGTGAAAGAGAGTTTGGGAGATATTGAGGGTTTTTATTGGGTCTGACTTGCATCATTCATCATCAGGATCCACTGCGTACATCTTGGATTTGGTTTTGTTGCATTCCGACGATTTCTGTAATTTTGAGTTATTATGGGTCATATCTTAATTAAATTCACTAAGAAGGTCATAATGGTCATATTACTTGGAGAAAACTTTTAGTGTAATATCTCATTGGAATCGAGAGGAAGAACATTATAGGATAAGATGATGAGAAGTGACTTTCAGTGGCGGGAGAAGCCATAAGGATGGATAAATCACTTTTTAGAGGTAAAATGTTTAATTAATTAATTAATTAAGTGATTTAATTAAGGAATAATAACATAAAGTAAAAGTCACTTGGAGGGAAAAGGTCAACAACAAATTAGGGTTTTGGTAAGCTATAAAGGAAGGGTAAAGCAACCTAATTAAGGATTTTGTTATGACTTGATGTTGAGATATTTGCAGAGGAGGAGGAAATCGAACCCCTTGTTGTTTTGTGGATTTCTGGAGGAAACCACCACCATTGATCGGTTTCGGTGTTGAGAGACACACCCTAGCCTATCAAAGATACCATCCAATTATTTCACCATGCATTTCAGGGATCCAGTTCAGCGACTGCGTAGCTTATCCAGTGAGGGCGCAAGGGTTAGAGAGAGGGTTTGTGTGACTGCTTGAGACATATAAGTATTTTGAAGATTCCTTCTAACCCATTAGAGAGATAACCAGGGTGCACCTATTGAACCACTTGTTTTTGGTTTCCAATGGTGGAATCTCCTAGAACATAGTAAACAATCAGTTAGGGCGCAACTGTTAATTAAGTACACTTGGGGTTTCGGGGGGTATTCCAGAGCAGATATGAGGAAACCCTTTCGACCCATTACAGGGGTGTTGTGGTGGGAAATCCCCCTATGGACTAGCAAGTAGGGTTATATTATGCATGCATATATGACCAAAAGAAACCTACTTTCTACCTTCATCCCCAGACCTAATCCCCATTTCTTTTCAACAAATACATGGTTAGACCAGCATACCTTATTCCGGACGTTCGATGTCGATCCTTCTTCACTCTTGATTGCTTTTTAGCAACTCTCCTCCCAAGTCTGACCTACATACAAAAAAAAAAAAAAACTACAGATGCATTTTACCTACAAACTAATGGGTTAGAGATTCAAACATATATTTACTAAACTATGAAGAATGCATATAGTGGGACGGGAAAAGCATTTTTTTATTATTAACTTTAATGAATCAACTTACAATGTAGAGACTGGCCACTGCTCTGCGAACCTGATCCTGGGCTCCTCTTCAAATGTCCTCCAACTTCTTTGCTTTGTATCTCTTTTTTCACAAGGATGGCTAAAGGGTTGGGACAATGGGAATGTGAAATTGGGCAGAGTTTCTTTACTCTTATTCTCCTCTTCTAAATGGGACCCCTAACCCTTCTTTTATAGGCTAGAAGAAGTTAGGTATTTGGACGAACCCTCGGCCATGCATGGCTGGGAGTTTTAGTTAACTCATCTAAAGTTGTGTGTTCCGTCGACAACTTTCCTTTTTTCGTGCTTTTGTAGGTCCACACAGGTTGTTTTAGGTCATCTAGCATGTACACGCATGCAGTAATGGAGTAGGGTGCGTGGGCCATTATAAAATAGGTTTTTTAAAGAGTTGTTCAGCAGTGCTTTGTCAAAGAAGGGATCTGAGATGGCATGATGCCAGGTAAGAATGTATGGTGCAAATTAGGGTTATAATAGATGCCCCCTAATGTGTGAGGTCAAAAGAGCATCTGATGGCCAAAATACATTACCAATCTTTACTGATGTTCCGAACAAGTGAGCCCAGGGACTACGAACCAGGAGGCGTTGTCTACAAAATAACAAATGTCTCACCAATGTGGGCATACCCATGCTCGGGATAAAATAGAATCATGGCTACCAATCAAATACACTGTAGATCCATGTCAAATAACTATATAAAGTGTAGCCACGAACAATACACAACAGAGCTATATCTTGAAATCAAAAAGATATATATATAGAGTATCCATCTTCCAGAAGCTGATACGACCTGATGGTTGGAGATGACATCTTCAAAGCTCTAGCAACAACTTCAAAATCTTCAAAACTCAAGGTAGGAGTGTAATATGAGTGTACGACTTCACTACCCAGAGGTCTTCGACGGCTCGTCTATCATGGACTAGATAATATTGATGATCAGACTGAAGGCTTCATTGATTTCGAACAAGGACTTGATTGGACATTCAGGATGGTCGGGTATGAGGGAAGAGACAAATTGCAAAGGGGATGATTCAGGCTTGCTAGAAACTTCCCTTGGACAACAACATGACAAATGATGAGACTTAGGCAGCATGGCATTAATCATAAATTTACGAAGCAGGAGGCAACACAAACTCTCCATATGTTTGGAATAATAACCAAATGGAGGAGGACACAACTCTATGTAGCGAGAACATCTTCCTAAGGTCGTATTACATACCATAGTTTGACGATCAAACGGACAAATTTGATTTATCCAAGGGCGACTCATTATGCTTCCAATAAAGAAAATACTTTTCCTTTCCTCTTTTTGGGGTATATTTGATTTTTTTGTCTTTTTCAATAATTTTGGAAAAAAGAATAAAGGAATGTTACGTTACAATGGAGGAACGAGTGTGACAAACATACAAGTTCAAGGTGCAAGGACAAGACTGATGTTCAGAATAATGATACTCGGGAAAAATCCTCCGGGGGCCAAGGGTGTTAAGACACAGAAACAAACTGCTACAAGGCTGGCATATAAGGTATGCAAACACGGTTAACAAAACATACAATGGTAACGTCCTTCGATGTAAGTTTAACGAGCCCAGAGAAGGTAATCTTGATGGTTTTTCATATTTAGAGAGTCTGAAAAAACACAAAAGAAGACTCCATTGGGGTACCTTTTTCGAAGATAGTCTAGTCGGTTCAAAAAAGGGGTAAACTAGCACCGACAAGACGTCTATTCAAAACCATTTTAACAAGTGTGATAAAGACAAGATCACTCGGCCATTTTTTCATTTTTAAGGAGTCTGAAAAAAACTTAACTATGGACTCCGTCAGGAATGTTCTTCTGGACCAGTTTAACGAGTGTGAGAGAATAAGGTCACTTGGTGATCTTTTCAATTTTAGAGAGTCTGAAAAGAGCTTAACTATGGACTATGTGGGGGTTCCTTTTTCATAAATTTAGTCCCTCAATCCCGAAAAAGGGTTAAAATAATACCTGAGAGTACTCTTCTTGAGAACTGAAGTTCCATAGAGTATACATTTGTTCGTATATTTGACCATTCAGACTGAAAAAGGGGTAAACTACCGCCGAACAGACGTGACTTCAAATTTCAGTTTAACGAGCATGAAAGGCCACAAGATCACTCGACAATCTTTTCATGTTTAGAGGGTCTGAAAAGGGCTTAAAAGAAAACCCGTAGAGGTTACTTTTCTCAGTTAATCCGGACGAGATCGAAAAGTGTAAATGCAGTCTTGTCGGATGTTGCTTTCGGATCTCAAAGTGAGCTTGAAAAACAACAAAGTTAGCTCATGATCGACACTTTGTGGTTCGATGCGGGGTATCTCCTCGGGGGAGCAGTATGCTCTGATGAAAACATTGTCTACGACGCCAGGGGTTTTGAAGAGATTTATAGGTAATGTTTCAATGATACTTTCCATATTACCCTCAGCATAAACAACACGAGTAGCCAAAGGATTGATAGGATAAGACCTATCTCCAACCATAGTCAAAGTGAATTCCCTTGCTTCAATTCGGCTTAACTCTGGGAGAAACTAAGATCTGTGATGAAGATCGTCCCAGGGTTTGTCCAGACTAGTCATTTCCTCAATGATTGCTTCGTCAGAGGAAAAGACTAAGTCTAATGAATCTGTGTTAGCGAGAGAACCCTTAGCCCAAATAGGCTCTAGAAGTGGATCTAACTCTTGTGTAGGAGTTTGATCTGTATTGGCTGAAGTTTGTTGAACTAAAGAGTATGCTACTTCAGCTGCAGACAAGGGCATGGACATGCCCGGGTGCCCTGTCCCATCCATCGTCGTCGATGGGGAAGGAAGTATCCATGGATCGTCGAAGTAAGTTGTGCGGAACGACGAAAATTGAAAAATATCAACCTTATGGTGATTGGATATAAACTTGATATCACCTTGAGGGGGTGGGTAATCGAAGGTACCCATCAAATATGGGTACAAACCAACCCCTACGTTGACTACACCTGGTTGAGGATTATCAATCATCGGGACCGTGGATGCCCCCAATGAAGGGTTAGGTCTGGAGAAAGATAATTGATCGATGGTCACTATCCGACCCTTGTGTGGAAACAACAAGACCCGAAAACTATAGCAACCACAGCTTGCATGGCATAAGTCCAACTCCTCCCTAACAAGAGGTTATAGTCGAGGGGCGCATCGACTACCTCGACCTTGACACATACGGTCTTCTCTCCTAACTGCATGGGGAAAGAGGGAATGATACCATGTGGTCGGAACGAATGACCGTCGAAAGCAGTAAGGAGAGTAGGTGACGAAGACAAAACGGGTTGGCCAACGACCTTCCAACATGCCAACGACATAACGCATGTCGAGGCTCCCTCATCAACCACCATGCGGAAGATATTCTGAGTAAAATTTTTCATGGGATAAGCCACTACTATCTGAAAAGTTACGTGGTAAGGCAGACGAGGTTTTATGTCGGTTGTATCCAGCATGATTGTACCCGGATTACAAGTCTCGGTAGATCCTAAAGCAGTTAACAAGGCTTTCCTCTGGGAAGGGAAACTTTGGAGGACCTCCAAAGTGGACATCGCACAAGGGGTTTGTGATAAATCTTCCACCACAGAATAGTTCTAGGCAGCCCTTGCGTTTGGGTTGTGAGAAGATTTTTGAATTCACCTTTGGGGATGTGTGTCATTGTTTCGCCCAACGTCTTCTCAATCTGTAGAGGAAGAGATGGGAGTTTGACATCTTTTCCCTTCTCAAAAGTTCTTGGTTTACTATAGTCATGTGCTCTAGTCGATATAAAAGCATCACCCTTCACCATATATACATTCATGGATGCGAGGTTGTTCGAAGGCGGAGAGGGTCCTTGGCTGCCCCCCTTCCGTGCTTGCAGAGGCCTGTGTTAGATTTTGCTCATGTTGGAATGGATTGGTTAACACAGCAGGTTGTTTCTGTGTCACAAACTTTTGGGCCTCTGCAAGCTGGGGACAAAGGTGGGTCGGGTGGTCCTCTGTGCACAGGTTGCATGGATACCTCACCTTTTGTTTCTCAATATTTCCCCCGCCAACATTATCGATGAGTTTCTTATCCCCCTTACCCTTCTTTCATTGTTTTTTCTTTCCTTCAGGCTGTTGGGTGGCCTTTGGATTAGTCAATTGCACTGTGTGTACATCCGACGTTTTGGTAGGGGGAGCAGCCAAAGCAGTAGTTTGGCTGGCTGTTGTGTGTTGTATAGACAATTGTTGCAACTGATTCATTAGTTGCTCAGTGGGATTTGTTTGTGCTGAACCAACAATACCATCGGCATGTGGTCCAACTCTTTGTCTGGTTTTATCAAGTATTGAGCGTGGTTCATATGGAAAGATAGCGTATAATAAACCAGACTGAGAATAGATTAGTTCAAGTTGTTGAGCTCTCATGATGGCGTCTTCTTCGGAAAATACTCCCAACATCGCGACGTATTTGGAAAATTGTGAGACCAAAGACTTAAGGAACCACTCGAGCAGGAATGCTGGTGGGACTGGTACCTTAATTAAACTCTTTTGATGTCTCCATTCTCGGATGTGATCAAAGATATGGTCTGCTTTTGTCTGTGAAAAATTGGCCAGCAATTCTATGCCAGCGTCATATCTCACAGGTAACTGGAAATGGTTTAGGAAAGCCATGGCCAATTCACCGAAGGAAGAATATTTTGAGCGGTCGAGCTCAATGTACCATTTCGCGGCACTCCCAATGAGAGTACATTGAAACAATCGCAATTGTACGAGGTCATCTTTCAACAAGTTAGATGAGCACCAAAGATGGAAGGTAGTCACATGATCTCTTGGATCTTCATTAGGCTTGGCTTTGAACTTTGGGATGTCTATAGGAAACTTCATCGGCATAGGAGGCCAACATGGATCGTGACAGATAGGGTCATTCAACAACCTTGTCAAGTCTGGCAAATGCAAAGTTGTCAAGAAAGGTAGTTTGGGTTGTTGGTGATAACCTGGGAAAAAGGGACCTGGAGTTTGACTGGCACCAGGTTTCCAAGAAAATTTCGGCTGCTGACCCAGATTCTGGTAAAAACCATGGCCATGGCCAGCGTATGGATTTTGCGTGTGAGGAGACATCATCGACTGATTTCCAAAATAGGACATAGATGGTTGGGCATGCATTACATTCGAAGGACTTTGGGAAGGGTTGCTCCATGTCGGTCCCATGGGGATAGGCATAGTACTTTGTCCGGGGTTCCATTGATTATGGAAATAATTACCCCAGATCAACATTTCGGACGAGGGAACAGATCCCTGCCAAGAATTCCAAGGCCCTGATGCGGAAGAAGTTCCTGGGTGTGCCCCCTGTGCAGGAATAGTACCCTACATAGGAATAGATTGTCCGAAACTAGGATTTCCCCCAGTCAGGAAAGCAGCTGACGGGAAGGCGTTGTTACCAAATGCACCGAACAAAGAAAATGGCTCTGAACCTACTGGCATATTATGTGAAAGTGGTCATTGACTCCCCGTTCCAAATAAACTTTGGTGTGCAGGTGGCCCGACGGATTGCTGATGCGTGCCACCGAGTGAAGGGGACGAAGGAGGTATATGACCTCCCCCATAAGGGAAAGAATTAAAAGGAGTATGAGTGCCCCCCATGTGACCTTGCAGAGGAGCATTAGAGCTCCATACCCCCAGACCTAAAGTCTGTGAAGTGGAGTAGGAAAGTACAAAACTTATACCTGAACTAGGCATCCCGTATGAGAACGGAGAGCCTGTCACACTTTGTGTGAAAGGGGTTGTGGCCGCTGCCAGAGATGGGATCGGACCACTGTGCGATGTAGAGGCGGTCAAGACCATGGTGGCTCGGACCAGTAATGGTGGGTTAGGAGGTGGAAACTCTCCTGTGGTGACAACCGTAGTGGGAATTGAAGAATTCCCAGAAGGAGTAACAACATTTGTTTCCATTGCTGTGTGCGACACTGTCTGGCACTCGTAAGGATGAATCGGTATGATGGTGGGTGCCGAAAGATCAGTGGTGGAGGTTTTAATGAGACCAAAGGCTTTCGCTCCAAGGTATAAAATTGTCGATTCCTCTGGATGTTGGTCAGGCACAATTTCTTGTGACCCGGTCGCTTCAAAAGACCCTTGGTGGTCTAGCTTTCGCCTTAGTGGTGACGGGGGTGGCTCCAGTGTAACCGGTGGTAGGCCAAGAAGCCTTCGTGACCGGTGGAGCTTGTGATCCTCCACTGTGTGAGAATATCAAAGACACTCTAGGGCATTCTAGTCGTTCAAAAACAACACACACTAAAAAAAGTCCCTATAAGATAAGACAAGCAAACACTAAATTAATTGGAAGAATAGTTACAACAACCAACACTAGAGCAACTTACCGGTGCAAGTGCAACTCGAAAACGGAAGCACCCTCCGGGTATACTCTGCAAAGCGTGGCTCGATGTCTGTTGGTCACTGTAATTGCTTATTTAACTAAACAATCAAGTGCTACATAAATTGTCAACCCAGGGAACTCTGTTTATTTCAAAGGCAATCACACATTGTATATGCTCAATTTCAAAAGCAATCTAGAGTTGTAGTAAAAGTATATTAATCACACCTTGCCTTGAACAAACTGAAGTTCTACTTTGAATTATAGAAAAAAAACCTACCTATTGCAGAGTTCACAGTTTTAAAGAAATAATTATCCGAAGAATCCTTGATTACATTAAGAAATAACAACCTAGGAAAGAAATCTTTCAGGATACTGCAAAAGGAAAGACCAACTATTATGTAACAAAGAACATGGCCCTATTCCCCAAGCATGAATCTTCAACACCTGTTTCCGATTATCACACTTTCATGACCTCATTACTAATAAAAAATGATTGACATGCACTAAAGGCTAACTATCTCTTAATAGAGAACATGAACCTATTCCCCAAGTAGGAATCTTCAGCACCTGTCTCTGATTATCACGCTTTCATAAATTCACCAAACATGATTGCTAATTAGAATGATTAACAGTTACCCAAGCATGAATTATATGAAAACAATGTACAACCAATAAGCAGAGTTTCAGCAAAACAGAGTTCAGTAAAGTAGAGTTTCAGCAAAACAGAATTTAATCAAAGCATGAACAAAAATAATACTAGCACACTACAGAACTAATGGGTGAATCTTGTGAAGAAGGTGGGCCCTCCCTTCTCACAAGATTCCCTAGAAACGAAAGGAACTAAGAAGGAATGCTCAGAATAATATTTTATTCATCTGTCAACTGTATCATGCTACAATGTTTGAATTAAACACGTCATTCTCTGTAACTCCTTTCTTAGCCAAGAAAAGTCCCCTTCTAATGATGATTTCCCCTTATTTAAAGAGGAGAATCCCCTCGATACAATTTGATCATCAAATTACATGTGCACATCTGAATCCTATTCTTAGTTAGATCTAATCTCTATACTGGAATAGAATATCCTGGTCTCCCGTAACAAAATGCTATTTTAATAGTTGAAAAGGTGCTGAGTGAGGTGTAGCTATTGTGGCTGGAGTAACGGCTTCTTTATTTATCTTCTTGTTACTGTTGTTGTATACTATTTCAGTATCGCAAATCACGGGCTGTTTTAGCAACGGGATTTGCGTTCTAACTGTTTCAGCAACGTAGTCTCAAGCAGCAGCGATGGTTAATTATGGATCAAGGTGCAACTGTTGTAGTCAGTGTAACAGCTTCTTCTGTGTGGATTGTTGTTTCAGCATCGTAGACCATGGATTGTTTTAGCCACGAGGTTTGTGTGCTTTTGACTGTTTCAGCACCGGGCCTTCAAACAACAACGATAATCTTTGGAAAGATAGGGTAAGGTGATAATGTAAGTTTAAATGTGAGTGGAAAAAGGATGTAATGGTAGCAAAAAGTGTGAACAAAAAGGTACATTATAGGGTCCTAACATCCCCCCCAACTTAAAAGGTTGCATGTCCTCAGGCAACTTCAATCTGAATCAAAATCTGAATACCGACTCTAAGCGTGCAAGTTACTTAAGCAATAGCTGTGGAAAGTGTTGTATGTTGGAGCTCTGAATCCTTGAACGCGTTGTAGCCTTTGCTAAGCTATTGTTTAGGCCTTCTTGGGCAACTTATGATGAACTTGATATTTCTCTGCTGGTATCCATAGAATAGGAAAATGAAACTGATAACCTATCCAGCTTTCAACACATTGTTGAACACATTTGATGTAGCTAGGTACCCAAGATATTGTTGTCTCAAGATTGGTGGGGCTAAAGGGATTGTGTTTCTGTCTTTTCTCAGCAGATTGTTGCCAAAACATGTTATTTTCTTGTAGGGCAGCGATCTCTGTGGATTTAATGAATTGTTGACAATCCTGAAGAATTGTTGTTTGTAGTTGTTGAATGTATTGAGTCATCCCTGGATTCTTAAAAAACTGATAACACTCTGCAACAAAGGTGGCAAAATTTTGTGGTTCTTTCCATATCCAGAGAATGCAGTTATCCTCGTTATTCTTGGCAGCTAGGAAGTCATTCTACCATATAATCTGATTGTTAAGGAAGGAGGTGAGTGCCCGAATCTGGATATCACCGACAAGAGGGTTAAGGTTAAGCTGTCGGTTCTCAGGGATGGCCTCATTATGAAGATATACCTCACAGAGGAGGTGTTGATCCATAGTAGAGGCTTCTGCAAAGGTTCTAACAAAATCTGTTGGATTTAACACTGCATGGGGTCTGCCTTCTTTGATTCAGTTAATCTGAAAAAATGTAAGTCGTTCCATGAGGAACAGAGAGTAATTGGAGGATGGTTTTTTTGCAGCCAACAAATTTTGTGCCAAGTCAAACATCAGGAGCAAATTTCCTTTTAGCTCTTTATTCTTCTTCTTATGGGCACGGGATGCTTGGTGTGTTTGCTCCAAAGCTTCCCAGTTTGAATAGATATGGTTTAGCCAGAGTAGTCTGTGCTCTTGCAGGCTTTTGTTCTGTGTAACAACAGACTCTTTTTTCCATTTGTCCATTATTGCCTATTCATCCCATGGTTGAGTTTGTGTTTCAGCATCGCAAGTGATAGGCTGAGGTAGGGTCTGAGTGGCTTGTTTCACAAGGGTGTGGGTATTGATCTGGCTAGGAGGGGAAGATTCATCAATAGGCAGTGTTTGTACAGTTTTATTAACAAAAACAGGGGCTTCAGATTTGGGAATTATTGTAGGCCAAGGTTCATTTTTAATTTTGGAAGGTCCTGCTGGTTCTTGTGTAACAACAGGGTTTTCTTCTTTGACTGCAAAAGTCGTAGGTGCAGGGGAAGCTCCTGGCATTGGAATTTGAATTACTTTGTAGCCTGCTTGATAATAGATGTCCCCACATTTACTGCACATATATTCTCTACACTGATTCTCTGTTGTATTTTCCTCTGTCATGGTCGCTATGCGAGCTAGGGTGTACAATTTAAGTTCCTTCTCGTAGTCTTCCTTTACCATGACTAACTCTTGCTTGTAGGCTTCTAGTTCAGACCTTAGGAACTCATTTTCTTGTAATACAGAGGCCATTGTTGGTTCTGGTTGTTGATATTTCAAGGGTATATTAAGAGGGGTGACTGGTTCTTGTGTAACAGTCACAGCCGCACTAGTTGGTTCTTTTGGAGTAGCTACATGATCGGCAACTGATTCTTGTATTTCAGCTTCTTGATGTAGAGAAAGTAATTTTGCGGCACCCTGAGCATCTGATTCTTGTATCTCAGTAACAATATCAGTAGTTGGTTCTTGTGTTTCAGGTGTAGCTGGTTCTTGTGTAACAGCTATAGTTGGTTCTTGTGTTTCAACTACTGAATGAGTCGCTAGTTCTTGTGTTTCGGCTACTAAATGCGTAGCTGGTTCTTGTGTTTCAACTACTTGTTGAGTAGCTGGTTCTTGTGTTTCAGCTACTTGATGAGAAAAGGATGATATCGCAACACACTGGGCCTCTGGTTCTTGTGTTTCAGTGCCTGTGGGCGGAATAGGTAAAAATTCTGGAATTTGGGAGGTTGGAGGTGTACGGGGTTTTAGCCGGATAGGTTGGGGATTTAGTCAGTGGCAATAGTGGCTTCTCTTATTGAGGTCCTTGTTCGTTTTCTTTGTAAAAAGGGGGGAAAAAAAGGAAGTTGCTTTCGTTTGCGTGGGGGTTTTTCCTCAGTGATGGGACAGGGAGAATTATTTGGTTCAGAATCATCACTAAGGATATGAACGGTAGGAGTGGATGATTCTGGTAATATGTGGGGCGGGCATGGTATGGTAGGAAGGTTAATTGGATTAATTGGGTTTGTAGGCGGACTGTTAGGTACTTCCGGAGGGTCTGGAGGGTTTTGTGGTTGTTGTTCCTGAAGATTTTCAGGATATTCAACAACTTCTTGGAGATCTATGGGTGGGTTTTTTAGGAGAGGGTTTTGTTGGGAAAAACCCTTTTGGATAAGTAGTTGAGCAAGACGGTGATGGGTGAGGGAAAGGGCGGGATTTTTAGCCTTTTTACAGAAATGCGACATATTTCTAAGACATCCGAGCAGATAATAAGGAATATCACCAATCTAGCATGTCGTAAAGGAGACAACAGGACAAAATCGTACTGGTAGACTACCTGGTATCGACCTTCACAGGTAAGGTAGTGCTTGACAAACTCTGCAACTTTCGGCCAAGGAGGCGGCAATGAGATAAGTCAGACACCCCGACCTTTAGGCTCAATTTGTTCCCCTGGCAAGAGGAAATCTTGTTGGGCATTAAGGATGATATGTTTGTGGCTGAACCAGCGAATGTCATTGACAAGGAGACCCAGGACCTGTGCTATATCCTCCTCTGTAACTGGAATCCGAACCCCTTGAACAATGGAATAATCTTCCTGAAGATTTCGAGCAAATTGAAGAACCTGTTGTTGATCAAATCCATGGAGCCTCTGAAAATAACCCAGCCATCCTGCCTGTAGAAAAATTTGATAGACTTCTAGATATCGTTCTAATAGGGATGTCGTGGTGGGTTTGTATCGTATAACAGGGCCTCCCATAGCTAACAACTCAGTAAAATGCGTCGTCAGAGAGTCAAGTAACCGCTTATGTGCAGAGTAAGTTTTTCGGGTTAAGGCATACAAATGGTGGTGAAACAAATGAAAGGATGATAACAAAAAGAATGGCGGTGGTCGATTCATGTGAAATGATGGTATAAGATTTCAATACCCCCCCCCCTGCAAGTACGGTTAAAATAATGATTTTACATGAGTGATAATAATGAGTTGGGATCTTTTCATTAACCATAGTTCAATTGTATTTACATATAAAGTTTACATACCTCATCTTTACCTTTTGATTCGTACTTCAAACAAAATATAGTACCTGTCCATAATAGTTCTGCAGTAGCCATGGCATAGACTTTTGATTTGTTAGAGAAATTGTGTCAAGGATTTGTTTAGTGGAAGGACAAAATGTAGTATGTGAGTGAAAGAGCTTATTGACAGGGAATGCTGAAAAGTTGGTGTTTCAGCAACAGGGAAAGAATAGAGAAATGTTTGTTGAAGGGTGATGTTGCAGAATACTGCTGAGGAAGTGGTGTTTCAGCAGTGGCGACATGTTGCTGAGTAGTGGTGTTTCAGCAATAGAGAGAAGGGCAAAAGAATGTTGAACAGTGGTGTTTCGGCAATGGGGAAAAAGACAAAAAGTTGTTGAACAGTGGTGTTTCAGCAATGGGGAAAAAATGCGAAAAATTACTGAACAATGGTGTTTCGGCAATGGGGGAAAAGGCAAAAATTTGTTGAACAGTGGTGTTTCAGCAATGGGAAAAAAATGCGAAATTTTTTTGAACAGTGGTGTTTCGGCAATGGGGAAAAATGGCAAAAAATTGCAGAACAATGGTGTTTCGGCAATGGGGGAAAAGGCAAAAAGTTGTTGAACAGTGGTGTTTCAGGAATGGGGAAGAAGGTGAAAAATTGTTGAACAGTGGTGTTTCAGCAATGGGGAAAAAGGCAAAAATTTGTTGAACAGTGGTGTTTCAGCAATGGGGAAAAAGGGAAAAAGTGTTTTACAAGATGAAGCTTGGCTCTTCTTGAAGTAAGATCATCCTTTCTTGGTAGGCCTTTGCCTTGATCGAGAATCTGCAAAAATCAATTGTAACATGCTATTTCTTGACAGGGATTATTAGTAAACGAAATGTAATATAATACTAAAGAAATTAATTTTAAAAAAGAATCAATTGCAATGAGGGGTAGGAGGCCCCTCTAAAAAGAGGTAGTGAGAGTCTACCACATGTTGGAGCCGCCCTTGTTTTATTTTTACCCTTCACAATTTTCAAATTTTTGATACTTGAAATCTAAAGATGGCCTTTTGATTTTTTCCCCCCCCCGAAGCTTTGAAAACTCTGCAACCTTGTCGAATAAGCAGCGATGTTTTTTCCACCCTCAAAACAAATCCACTTTTGTAAGAATGTTCGCCCTTTTTGTTTTATTTCGGGATCTCACAAGTTGGGTACTTTAATCCTTGAGTTCACACGTCTCGAGTCACAAAACGACGAAGTCGTTTTCAATTTTCGCCCGAGGCATTAACTAGGGTAAAATCTTTTAACTCATGATTTGACGTCATCGGGGTTTTGTGCCTCAGCGATCGTCAAACCCAAGTTTTTATTTTTACAGCCCCGAGAGCCGAGAACATGAGGTACTTTTTTGATAACCCTGGTCAATGATTAAAGGCAAAAAGCTAACCATGGTTAAGTCTGTTCTCGGCATCTCGCCACTCGGTACTATCTTTTCGAAAGTTACGGCATCTAAAATCTCGACTCACGAAGTCACGATGTAATTATAGCAAGATTAATTAGTTGCTTAATCTAAGATTTTCTTCCCCTAAATTAAGCCTTAATTATCACCATCTCGCGGTTTCGCGACTCGGCGTATCAATCTCCCGGAAACTTTCCTTCGAAGTTCCGAGTTACGATATGATGAATAAATGGATTATAAAATTAATGATGCTCCAAAGCACGATTACTGTTAATTAAGCCAAAGTCAGTTCTCGCGATCTCGCGAGTTGGAAACTCAAAATGTTAAAAGAAAATCCACGAAGTAGCGAATGGCGAGGAATTGATAAAAGGTGGTAAAATTTGATAAGGCAAATTATATCCCGCGCCCTGGGGCCTGCACGTTTCCCAAGGTAGCCATCTCTCTCCCTACTCTGACTGACTGTCAAACCGCCAAACATTGATGACATTAATGAAGAATTAGAGTGAATCTACAAATAATAAGATCGGATTTTTACGCAATAAATTTGTTTCTAATTGCGATTTGACAGACTTATCTCGAAAGGTACAGAATTTTCAAATATATAACGGAGTTTCATTTTATTATAATGAAAAAAAATTTCATAAGCACGCATAACTCGTCATTTTCCAAGTGAACTAATTTATGCATGTATACGCAGGTCTATCGCAAAAGGGCGAAAACGCAAGCTTCAGCTATGGCTCCACGGAAAGCAGCAAAGGTGAATATCGAAGTTGCAAGGCAAGGCTCGGATAATGTCTCCAACACTTCACCTCGGAGTGTCGACTCGGTCCCTAGCTGGTCGTTTGTTTCATATATTCTACAGTCTGAGTTGGTGAATTATTCAGACTCCGACGACAACGACAACGAAAAGGACAACCTGGACACCAAATACAAGATAGTGGTTCAATCTAGAATGCACAGGGTAGCAACCAGACCACGGTTGCTTCCATATTATGATATGATCCGATGGGCGTTGGATCACATAGACTTACCCACCAGAACTATCATGAATGACCAGTGGGTCACGGTCGGGACTTTTAGACTGGAGCACATCCAAACCATGTATAAGCTCCCGACAACATCTGAATACACATATGATGCTGAATTCCTAGAGGGATTCAAAGAGAAGGAGTGCACTCAATATGACAAAACCATGCCCAGTTTGATAAAAGATTGGGTTTCGCGCTCCGTGAAATTCAGAGCAAATGATCAGGGCATTTATTCAATCGCTTCGCTGGAGCCACAGTATAAGTATGTGGCAATGATGACATGCCGACTATTCGGAAGGGAGGAAACATCGCATTTCTACATTGCGTGGGTGCCTCTCATGTTTCGGGTCGCAGAAGTTTGCTCGTTTAATTGGGAAAATATACTCTCGGACAGTTTGGCCAACAGGGTCACAGAGTATCGGGAGCAGAGGGCAAGCGGGAGACCATCCTCATTTTTCATGTCTGCATATATCATGGATGCGGTATGTTCCATGACACCATTCTCTTTGATGAGCTGGGCATGGAATACAGCCCAAGAAAAACCTATACATGAGTATCACGACAAATTGTGGGAGAATAAAGAGAACAAATTCATTTACGAAATTTTCAACTGGGTGATGGTGCCCCTGCACATCGCCATTTTTGGTCACCCGCCACCTCGCATCTCGGATAGAATTGCTGCAAATTTGAGTGGTATAGTGGACTGGTACGTGGAGGCAGAGTTCTCTTATTTCAGAGTGTTCAGAGCTATTGTTCCCCTGCTTGCACTACCACTGTTCATCCCCGACAAACTGGCTTGTTGCGAGATCGCCCGACAAACGGTGATTGGCGGGGTGAGTAAAGAACTCAAAGCATCTTCAAAGAAGGTATGGCCGTTTTTCCCCGTTCGGTGAAATTCTTATTCTTTATTGGATTTTAGGCATGCTAAAGCTGAGGCTGCAGCCCTGGAAGACCTGAGTTTGGTCTCCATTGAATATAAAAAACATGATCCTCAGAAAATTGTGAGCAACAATTTATCTAATTGTGGGCTAAAGAGGTTTGAACATGAGTTTTCACCCCCAGATGAAATTTTCCGAGGGGTGAGGTCTTATGAGGAAGTGCTAGCTCGATCAAATCTTTAGCACCCGAAGAAACTGCCTCTGTATTAAGATTCCAGGAACACAGACGAAGATGTCTTCCTGCGGTGCTGCGAGGAGGGAGCCCGGGCAATTCTGAGACGGAACCGAAGGATGATGAAGGCCCCAAAGATGCAGCTTCTGGTTCAGGAAAAAGCCAGAACGATGGGGAGCAAACGAAGAAGCCCGAAGTAGAGGCACAGAATCTGGACCTGCCAGAGATGCCAGAGACCCAGAATACGGAAACTGAGACGAAGACCTTTGAACCTCCGAAGAAGAGGGACTCGGTCGTCACCGCAGGGAAGGCAGTGCAACAGATTGGGGAAACCATCACTTCTGTCACCCCCTTGCAGTTGATGCAAGGAAATATAGAAGAAGGATGGATTTTCAATGAGGAACTGAGGCCTATCAGAGCAGAAGAACTTCCTCCGAACGAATTCTTCTTTGACAAAAAAAGGAAAGCGGTGGTGAAAATGGAATTCTACCAGGAGGGAGAATCGACCGCTAAAAAATTCAAGGTTATGACCGATGGAAAGAAAAAAAAGAATGAACAATTGCAACGGAGAGCGAACGAACGTTGGGAGTGTATGCATCGGCGAATCAATTTTCGGTGGGAGTGTTGAAAAACCATCTCAAGAGAAAAAATTGCCTGATCAAGACTCTTGAAGCCAGAGTAGCTTCGGCCACAGAAAACGCTAAAGGTCAGGTGAGCGGGGAAATAGAATTGGCCCGACTAGCTGATAGAAATGAAATAGATGTGCTCAAAACCAAGCTGGAGCAAGCACATCTAGTGATCCGAGATGGTCGGATACAGGACGGTCAACAGAGGACTATGATCGCAGAGCTGCAGACTCAGGTAGACGTCGTTGAAAGCAGGTCGATTGATGTCGAGGGGTTTAAATCCCGAGCGATCGAGATTTGGAGTAGGATCTCCTCTGCACAACAGAGTTTCTAGCCAAAGTGGGAGTGATTCGAGAAGATTGCCTGTTGATGCATCAGATTTCCGAGAACCTGACTGCCAGAGAAAGGAATGCAGAAGCAGCTCGGGTCGCCTTTCAGGAGGCGGTGATAGCCACAAACAACAGATTTTCGGCATTTCCTCCCGGACTCACCATCTCAAAACAAACTAGAGGTAACATTCTGTTGAAGGATTGGGAGCATAATATTGACCTAAGTAAGGAACAGGCCCAAAAAGTAACCAATTCATTAGAATAAGCCTTCAATGCTATGGATGGCGAGCTATTGGGTATGGACAGTGGAGGCGATGCAGAAACATTAATGCAAATGAATGTAGAACAGATTTTGCTTGATCTGAAAGAGAAGGATGAGAGATATTCGACCGATATCTCTTAGATGGACAGGGTGGACATGGCTCAAGTTGACAAGCACTTAATCCAACCCAGCGCACAACTAAGTGCCCTCGACATCGTTGATGCACAAATGGGGGACAATCTGCAGCAGTTAGCCCGAGAATGTTACTTCGTCGAGGCCAGCTGTCAAGCAGAACCTTCACAGCTCGTATCTCAGTTCGTGGAAAAATGTATCGCCTGCACCAAATCCGCGCGAAGACAAGCACCTGGAACCAATTGAAAAATAGAGTAGGAGAAAGGGAGCGATTGCACTCCTCTCGGTTGTAACCGAATTTTTGTAACCGTTGAGATTCCAACTGATCGAAAAAATTGTATAAATATATCACAGAAAGAAGTAAAGAGGACTGGACCTTTTTGGTGTCGATTGTAATAGAGTTTTTGCATTCGAGAAGTTAATATAAGCAAATCTGGAGATTCTCGATTCTGTCAAGACTATGTTACAAATTTGTTTCTTTATGTTTCATGTTTTATTTCATTCCATTATTCATAATTGATATGCTTCGTTATACTTTAGTACGACCACTACTATAATGAAAGAATTTCAGTTTTCTGTATTTGTTTATTGTCTTTCCTCTGCACAAGCTATCAGCGAGTGTAAGACCAATCTGCACTTTCATAATTCTACGTATATTCTTTGCTATGTCAGTTATTTTCTTACTAATTTCCTCTTCTATTTATATGTGAGTTTTCTTTTTTAACAGGAACCTTGTGTTATATGCAGCTAAATGTTTCTCTTTCACATCACACCTTTATATTAAAATATAATACAGTTACGGGAAATAGCCTTCAATTTGCATTTCTATTTTGTTCCTAAAACGTAAAATTCTCTTTATTTCGACCAAATTGAGACAGCATTTAATCTTCCTTTAAATCCTTTCCTACTCTTACTGTTCCTCCATGACTGTCCCTGCAGCAACACAGCCTAATCTTGAACTCGGACTATCGAACCAAACGCATATTGCCTTAAACCTTTTTGACATAATTCTTAAAACTGCTAATAACCGGGAGGAACTTGAACGTTCATGGGTAGCCATTGAACAAGATATAACTACTCATGAACAGTTGGAAGCTAGATGACGCGAACGTAGAAATCTTCTCTAGTTTCTTATACCGAAGGTTGACGTTACCCTCTTACCCATCTTTCACCTACTTTCGGATGCCTTGACACTGTACTTTTTGAGCCTTAAGTACAGACTCAAGAACAACATCACACATGTGGCCTTAAAATCTTCTTTGGAAATGGGAAATTGGTACAGACGGCGCCGATGACCATTCACAAGTAATGGTGTTTTAGAGTCATTGATTGTGAGGAGCCTTATTGTTCCATTGGGGAAAATAGTGTCCACTTCGTAAGGTCCGAGCCATCTTGTACGTAGTTTCCCTTGAAATTCTTTAAACCGAGAATCATACAGTAAGGCCCAATTACCTTTTTGGAATTGCTTATGCTTGATAGTTTTGTCATGCCATTTTGATCTTTGTTGTTGAATCATAGTTGTCTGATGAATGGCATTTAGTCTTTTTTCATCAAATTCATTAAGTTGTTGCAACCTGGTTGTCTGTGCATCGGTCAAATCAAGGTTGACAGCTAAAGCAGTCCTTAAGGTTTTGATTTCAAATTCCACAGGAAAGACGACACTTTTTC
>JZKD02S1765711.1:194229-210055 GCA_000966675.3 Picea glauca | reverse complement strand
TATAACTTTCTTATATATGCATCAGGTTCCTTACATTTCTGATAACTTCTTGGATCTTACACTAACCCACTTGACCATTGTTGGGGGGATTAACGGGGTGCCCTAGCAAGCTTGTATCCATGGGTTTTGGTTATCCACCAGGGGGGATTTGAAGAGCCATCATCCGCTCCCACCATACTATCACTTTACATCTTATCTCCCATACATCCATCTCATTCCCTTAGTCCAGGCATTAGGATGACCTACTTGAGGGGTTACACTTCATCCTGTGGGAAGAAGGGGCTAAAGGCCCAGGGGGTAAAAGTAGCTGGTAAAAGATAAAAGCCATAGGAAATAAACCTAGAGATGCTTCACCCAGGGATCCCTGAGAAGGAAATAAAAGGCCTCTCGATAAGAAACAAAAGGGACCTGAAGAAAAATAAAAAAACAAGACCTAACCAAGAGGATGGGAGGTCTCATCACGAGCTGGCCCATTATGTTCATAGGTATCTAGCAGTATGACATTGCCATTATCTAGTCACCACGCTAGGGCAATGACCTTTGGTTGCATGGCCAAGGGAAAGGGGGTCTCATCACGAGCCANTGGTCACCACGCCAAGGCAGTGTCCTCTGGTCAGACCTTGAAGTAAAAAGAAAGAAAAAGGAACAAATAAAGAATAAAGGCAATAAAGGGGCTTGGAAAAAGTGCATCCATGACGGGTACAACTCACCTCCTACAAAGTCACCCACGGACAATACCTACCCCTGTTCTTCACTATGACTGGACATCCTTAAACTATATCACTTCATAAACATGGCTTGAATAATCTTCTGTGGAAACTTTCCTCTTATTATGGTTACTAGCCCAATAGGTTGTTCTGTCTATTTCTTCAACTTTGTATAGTAGATCAATCTAATGTCTTTGAGCTATTAGAGGATATGCTAGGGGTTTTATGCATGTATTTGATAAATTTAATGATGAGATGTGATTGACATTGCTATGATCCCAAGGACCGAATAGCCCATGGAGGGCGAAGTTTTTGATGTGCAGGACCATGCCCAACGGACAAGCACCAGTGGACCGGTACACATGGGGATATGATTAGCTTGGACCTCCATGGGGCTGAAGAGCCCATCAGATGGTTGTTGGGATGGCAGAGACAGGACAACGTTATGATGAGCCTTTGCACAGGGAGAAAGAAGGACGTTCCACCTAGGACATTTCGGTAGAGCCCGACCTAGGGGGGATCACCCATTTCAGATGGAACGTTTGCCCTTTGATAGACAGGATGTCACCCAGTAGAGCAGGACGTTATCCTAAGCGTGTGGCAGTGTGATGGAGCTATTTGGCACGTGTGGCAGCTTGGAGGAGCCCTAGAAGGGCCAACGTCTGGCCTCTGGATGATGGATATGCCCAAAAAGGGCCAACGTCTCCCTCAAGAGGGCTTGACGTCCCACCTTTTTCTCATATTATGTCATTTTTTCATTTTGTAGTCATCCTTGTCAGTTGTTTTAATGACCTATGTTTTAATTGAAAGGTCATGGATTGGTATAAATAGAGGACGTTTCTCCTCATTTTGGATATAACATAACTCACTCTCTTGTGAGAGACTATCTTTTAGCCTTTTGCTTGGTATTTTGGGTGTTGGAAGTGAGGCACAACTCTTCTTGGAGGATTTCTTTTGGCATTTATGGTGTTTCTCTCATGGAAGGTTTACAACTAGGGTTTGATTATGCATTCTTCATGATATGTAAGTGAATTTTTCATGAAAAACTTCTTAATTGAATGGTTGTGCGCTTAATTTCTTACATTTGCTATTATATTTCTATTATATTGCTGAATCTTTAAACCCTAGGTAGCAAGCACACTAGTAGGTCATTGCTATATGTCCCCATGTTTGAGAAATTGTTTTAGCCATTGACAAAGGAAGATGTAGCCTAGTCGTTGCTACACTTTTCTCCCTTTTTCTGAGTTAGCATTAAAGTCATAGGTTGAAGAGAGGAGACATCCTAGGCCTAGTTAAATCTACACCTAGGGTTTTAGCCTTCTAGGGTTTGAAAAGCCTTGCTCCTGCAACACTTTTCTCCCTTAGATCTATACTTTGAAGCTAGCCGTTTTGCCANCAAAATCATCTTTTAAAACTTTCATTCTTGAAACCCTAACTAACCCTAATGCCACTAACTAGGGCTGACGTCATACTTGACGCAGCAACCCTTCTAACTAGAAAATAAGCAATTAAAGATGACGTCAAGCATTTATTGAGCTATTGTTGAGTGAAAATACTGTTGGCTCGGTCATTATTATAGACATTGATGAATTGGTGATCTTGCATAGGCTATTTAGCAAAACGTTGACCTAATTTTGTCTATTATATTGCTTATTAAATAAAATCAGATAATTAAGAAGTACTAATCCTTTGAATTATAACCTACAAATATACATATTGTGTTGTTATTGTCTTGTTCCGGGCAGGTGTTCTCAACAGGGACTTCACTTCTTTATTGGTTGATTAGCCAGATTATCTGATACCGGTGGTAACCTGAGAGGAGGGAAAACCTTACTTCTTGACCTTATATTCTTTGCCTCTTCAAACCCCAGGTTACTGGGGACGTCTCCCCTGGGCTAACCTCCCTAAACAGAAAGAACCTCCCCATCGAGGTGACAGTGGGTGGGGAAGGTTCCTGTTATGCTAGTTTGTCCACTATCCTGTAGCCTGTGACCTAAAATACAAACTGCGCGATAACAAAACCTAAAGTCATTGTCGCAATATTGATGCAAGTTCGTCAGAAAAATTTTACTATTTTACCACCACCGTCGCTATAGTGATGAAACTTCATCGCAATTTTCCACGAATATTCGTCGCATATACAGCATGTGCGTCGTAAATTTGGTTTTGCGATATTGCACTCGTCGATATTACCATGGATTTTCGTCGCAAGTTGCAACGGGCTTTCGTTGCACATTCAGCAGCTGCGTCGTAAGTTATTGTCTTGGCATAACTTTTCGTCGCAATTGCGATGAAGTTTCATCATAATTGCCACATTTCTTCGTTTTTATTGCGACGATAGTTCGTCATAATTGTGACAATGCACAGGGTTAACTGATATTGAAGGTGGTGACATATGGAGAGCTAATTTCGTTGATGTTTCCACGCACACCTGGATCGTGGATATAGCGACGAAATTATTCCGACGAAAAAAAATCTCGGCTTTCGTGGAAATTGCGACAGATAAGTGTGGCAATATCAACGAAAAACCATCACAAATTTGGTCATATGTAATAGTGACTGGAGGAATGAACTCCCAGAGTCATTAACCAATACTTTTGCTAATTAACCCAAGATTAAGACTTCTTTATCACTTAAATATTTCAAGACTTCAGGGCTCCGGGATTCGAGAGACGACGCCTTCTCTTGATTGAAATCTCCTGGAGTGACAATCCTCCATATTCATTAATTCATGATTATCTTAAGCTAATTAACTTGATATTAATACTTTAATCATTTTGGGAGTTCGAGACTCCGACTATTCGGGGTTCGGGGCTCCGGTACTTCAGGAAACTGAGTTTTTTATGCATTGAAATCCACCAGAATGATAATATATTAGACCTGACGTGTCAACCTTTCGGTGCTCAAATGTTAGGGGCTCCTATACTTCAGCATTCTGACACTTCGGGGGTTCGTTCTTGTTGTTAAACCCCACGCGATTTTAAAAATCCGAATGCACGAGAGATGTTGATCTTAATTGACTGTTAGATCTCCATTGTCGAACATTTAACCCATCTGTTTTTCTCTGAATCTAAGCTCGAAATGAATTGTTGCGTATTTATTTTTTGGATGTTTCCTGTGCATACAAAGGACTTGTTCGACCTGCTGCATACTCAATTAGTGATAAACATGATGACAAGTATTTTCAAACTCAAACTAGAACATGTAATCACCTTTCAAGAAAGAAAAAATATTGTGCAAAATAAGTAAAGACGGGTAGGGGCCAGTGAATTTGAGTGATTAAATCATGGAGAATAATCTTAGCAAACACAAAACAAAAATCAGACTTAATGGATGTATAGGGTAAAGGAGGGAAATGGTAGGGGTGCAGACCTAGGTTACAAAAACATGGTAACCCTGCCTCTTTTTCAAGCATACCTGGAGGATGTGGAAGATAAAATTAGGCAAGAGCATAGCATTACACCAGAGCGGGAGGTGGATGAATCTATTACAAAGTAGGTTCCGGACACAGGACACTTGAGAGGACATGAAACAAAATGTTGGAAGACTCATGTTGAGTTGTAGTGGCATCTCAAAACGTTGTTGGGACAAATGTTGCAATCAAGAGGGGGGCTCAAGATAATATAGAACTACATTTGGATGAGTGTTGATGTTTGAATCTGTTAAGACCGAAATAACAACCTCACAAGGATATGAACCCCCATGCATTTTTATAGAGGTGGTACTCCTATGAATATTCTTGAAATATATATCTTGATATTTCTTGATTGTTGAGAATGCTAACAACAAACTCGTAATCTTTATCATTCAAATAAATAAAAATTTAACAACATAAAAAAATATCTGGAATTCCTGATAGATGGACCAGGAATACTTACTCACATAAGCACACACTTGCAGAAATATAATACCAAATGATATTTCACAAAAAATATAAAATATATCTCACATCAATCGCAACATTTAAATATCTTTGATCACATTCAAGGAAATAAAATATATGTCCCACATGTAAGATAACTTTAAAAGAGTCTTTATCATTAAAATCAAAAATAGGATTTGATAGTCAATTTCAAATATCTTTACTCAAATACTCAGAGTTTAAAGATACAATTAAAATTAACCCCAATATAGTTCTCTAGGATCTTGTCAAAATGGAAAAATAGTATTTAATAATATTTTAGAAACAAAACCATTCATCCAAAATGACTGGAATTGGGGCTCCCATGGACCGTAAATTAAAGAGAGTGAAGAGATAAGAAATGTGCTCAAAAGAAAAGAGTTGGGCATGAGTGAAGCAAAACTTGAAAAGAAGATAAAGGAACAATCAATATTTAGGCATATTCTTCTTGGTATAGACAAATACAATTGGATGAATTCTAAAAGGAGAAATAATGAAGATAGATTGTGATCAAGTTTGACTTACTGTGATGGATTCTCTCTTTTTATTTCATTTTCTTGTTGTTGCACCTTTTATATTATATCTCGTTGTGGTTGCATGGTCGGTTTCAATTGCTTCCAACTGATCTTCTTCAATTATCTTCAATAAGGCTCGTTTTCACCAATCTTCTATGTAATCTTTCATTGGTGCCACATTTATCTCATGTCTAATTTTTATATCAAATAACATGCCTTCTAACTCTTTTAAATCATATGAAAATTGATTGAGTGAAGCTTCAATATATTCATTTTTATTTGAGTAACTCACCAACCAAATTCAATTTTATTTACATTGTATTCTATTATACTATTAAAATTTCCAGTTGAAACCCCCTTTAAAATTTCCATGTGCTCATCAAATTGCAGCCTTGTCATAAAAATATAATTTATTATCAAGTTTGGATCTTGTACCTCCCCTTTGGTTCTTGCTAAGTCTGTTTCAATCAATATGTGATACAATGCTTCCTTTTTGGTAACCATAGCATCACAATCATCCAAAATTTCTTTTAGAATCTTTATATTTTTAATCCAACACACCTTTAATTGTTTTACTTGAGCATGAGAAGGTGAATCTTATTCTTTTATTTTTAAATCAATCATATTTGAAACCTTTAAGATAAAAGTGGTGACAGCATCTTTGTAAAATCCTTTTTCATTTTTGAAGTCACTTTGAAGATATTTAGCTTAGAACCAAAAGGAACAGTATTGCTTCCAATATCCCATGCTTCCAGGATAAGAGACATTCTCTTTTTTATATTTTCTTCAACAAATTTTCTATATGCAATTAATAAACTTGATGTTCCTTTCAATTTTGAATATGACGTTCTGTGTTGAATAGTGGACAATGAGCTTGCAAGGATAGGTGGTGGCATCAATGTTTATTCCAATACTTTACCTCTTTCTTTCAATCATGTATTTTCTGCTTCCATATCATCAATTGATACATATAGAGTGTGACCGATGATTTTGTGAATTTTGGAAATCCTTGATGTTGGGACTCCATTTAAGTCCATCTCTGAATCTTTAATTCTTTTTCCCTTTGAATTAACACACTCAAAGACCAAATTTTTCGAATCTTTATCAAATGACGCTCTATGAAGAGTCAAGAACTCTTCTTCATAAAAGACAGTTTCTTGGGCTAACACTTCTTTCTTTGGATAAATTATTTGTTCGTAATATGGAAATTCAATGTCTTCATTGTTGGTGTCAATTTCCATGTCTTGGAGAAGAACATTGTCTTTGGGAACATACCCTTCTAATTCTTGTTCAATTTTCTGCCTTTTTATTTTATAAACTGGTAATTTATGACATTTTTCAATATTCTCTTCATGATGATTAGGATCATCAACATCTCCTGAGTTATCAATTCAATATTTTTTTTTTTTTTTTGGTAATTTTCTCATTTACAACTCTCCTGTGTTGCATGTATGCTTCATTTTTTCTTATTATGGTTTCAAGATCTACAACTGGTATTTCTTCAGAATTGTTTTCATCATTTTCCTCTTCTTCAAAAATATAGGTATTTATATATGAAACACTAAAGACAACAGGAGTCATGTGGTCCATGAAATATTGTAAGGGGTCAAACCCCTTCACTAAATCTGTAAGTTTTAAACTATACTGATCAAATTGAGTCACGAATTCATCAAATTTTCAAGCATTTTTTACCGTAATTTCACCAAATTTCCATGGCAATTGAATGAATTTATTTTTCTTTCTTTGACAAAAGAAATTTTCCTAGAATTTGTATTGCCTACAGACTTCTATTATGAACATTCTATCTAAAACATATAATGAGAGATAAATTGGGGCTTCTCGAGAATAATAGACTCTAATTATACTATATTTTTCACTAGATTCAAATGTTCCCCTTTTGTATAGGATTGTAGTTGCTTCCAATGACAACCTTGCAGTATTCTTTCCAAACATAATCCTTTTAAAAGAATATAAAAAGGAATTATAGACTTCATAGATATGATACATTGCTTTATGTTTCAAGAGAGTAGGATACCATGCGTAAATCAGGTCTATTTTAAGATCAACTTGTTTCAATAAATGAAACCCTTGAAATTCATGACAGTAAAAAATTGCAAAGACCAAATATCCAGACATGTAGAATTTCTTTTCTTTTTTAAAGTTTGACAGTTGAGACAATATTTCTGTAGATATAATTCTCGACCAGTCAAAAATGTTTTTTCCTTGAAAAAAATAATATAGAATATAAAGGGCCAACCGGGGAATAGTAGCAGTGGACTCCTATCCAAGTATTCTAGCTATAAACCAATCCATTTCTTTATAGGGCTTCTTTAGTTTTATGACTTGTATTGCTGATAAATCTTCTGGCATTGTCATTGAGTCTTCAAGGCATTACAGTAATAGATCCCTACCACCATTTTTATCTTTAATGAAATTTTTGTCTTCTTCAACCTTGAATATTACTGTCATCTTTGGTAATTTAAATACTTTCCCCGGTTTCATAGTACTTGGTACAACCCATCCCAAGTGCTTCCATCACTGATAATGGCATAATATCATTTGTAGCTCTAGTATCAATCATGCAATTATGAAGGAAAAAATCATGATTTTCTATCGTGATATATAAAGGTGGGACTTTACCTTTCGTTCTTCCAGTTAAACTATTTTGTTATTTCTTTCAACTTTATGCAATGGCTTCCATTCTATGACTTGGATCATTTAAAATTTTAAGGATATTGTGCCTCTGTTGGGGAATTTTTACAACTTCCATGAATGGAAAAGTAATTTTTAGGGACCTAACCTCCCTAACCCCTCACATAGGTAGAATAATATATTTCCATGTAATGAAGGTTGATCTTAATAAGGCCTAACAATAAGGAAGAATAAGTCAAATGTAAGAAGACCTCAAAGAAGCTTCTACTTCTAGAAGGAAATTCTTCTAGATGGTTCTTTTGATAAATAGATTTAGTATAAATAGAAGTAGAGGGTATGAGAAGTTTTGTATTGAGAATTATTGTAATAGAGTGTTGCTATGATCGAGGTTGCCCCCTCGAAGAGGAAAGTGAACATTGTTTCATATCAATAAAGGTATTATTTTTGTGTTGTGGTTTCATCTATTGTGTTGTTCCACTGCTATTCTCTGCAATATTTCTTTTTTCAGCTATTATAATAGACCCGGTACCTTACAAGTGGTATCAAAGCACTTTCCTTGGCATAAAATTGTGGGTTATTTTTTCCAGGGTAGAGACATATTCCAACGTCTTAAAACTATAGAGATGTATTTTTCCACGCATAAATCCATGGTTGGGGAAGCATACACATAGGAACTACAAGTGGTACTTAAGAGCACATTGTTTTCCACCCTTGTAACCCTTGTTCATACCCCTTCAAGTGGTAGAACATGAGACAACACCTGTATACGGATCGACCTAGATATCTTGAAGCCCTCCATAGATAAACGAATCGGTCGCCTGACTACTATAGTACCACCTAGAACCACACTTGGGAAGATACTCTCTAGTACCTGGTGTTACACATTATTTTGGTCACCCTAGTGATCAACTAACGATATGTGCATGACTCACTTCCATGTTCCCTGAAAACACTAAAAGAGACTTTCTCCATGAGAAAAATGGAGTAGTGTTTCTTCCTTAAAAACTATGTCAAAGGAGATCGTCACACTCTGCTCTATTCTTGGGGTGCAATGATGATTGATCATCGCATGCTACACTAAACTAGACTATGACATTATCGTAGGCTGCATGTGCATAGGGTGCGATGATTCTTAAACAATAGAAAAAGTGAAATTCGCAAAAGTTCTAGAAGGGAATATTCTAGAAGATGAGGTGGCCTCTGATCGGTTTGGATATTACTCACTTCTATGATTTAATGGGATTATCCTAATCTCCTCATTCATCCCTCTTTCACCCTATAGAAAGAAGGATCTCTTATGGAAAAGGCTAAGGCTGGTTTATGCATGAAGAATTTTTCCATAGGTTGTACTTGAGATAGCTTTGCTTTAGCTCTCTAAGTCAGATTGTAGATCTTCTTCATCAAAGGCATTGGAGAAAAGGTGTGTGTGTTGGAGCAATGAGCCATTGGAAGGGACCTTGCAACATCAAGGCATGGGTTGTATTCTCCACTTCCATTTAATATAATGCAACAATACATTTCTTCCCTATAAAAGTGTCTTTACTTTTATTGTGTAACTCCTTGATCTTATACATAGAATTCATTTGAATATATATATCTTTGTTCCCTCTCTTTGTTGGTTTGTGCTTCTTAAACAGGTTCACCATCCCGCAAACCCAAATATGGAGTGACAAGGATGACACTAGCGAGGATCAAGCATCATTTAAAAGGTATGTCATTTGCCCCTCTCTAAACTAGTTTATATGACAATGAAGTCTAAGGTGAAGTTTGTATTATGTCTTGTTTTGGTCTAGCTTCCTGTTGAAGTTAGGGAGATTAGTTTGTGTCCGCACTTACCGATTTTTTCGATAACAAAATTGGTGACCATACTGGGGATATGACTTATTTTGGTTTTTTGCCTCTTATTTTCTTTTATACTGCCTTCTTTTGGTCAATTTCATTCTCTGATTCTGTGGGTGATCAATCTTGACTCCTTGGTTCTGAAGGTTCATTGAGAAATTTTATCATTCTTCCAAATTTTCTTTATATTCGGATATCATCGCATTGTTTCCTATTTTCAGCTTGCGACGATTATTCATCGCCGCATGTTGGCACAGGGGAAAACCCAAGGTTCAATGCTACAATAGCACACCAACAAAACCCTAACTACCAGCCCTTTCAGCAACACCTGCAAAGCAGATGAAGTCTCACTCGAGGTAGAGGCAGGGGTGGTTGCAGCACTCAAGTGTCTACAACCTTAGTTGGGACACAGATCTGTGATTATACAACTTAATATAGCACTTAGAACCGTCAATTCTCAATATACAATAAATAATCACTTCGATAATAAAAAAGGACTTTGCAGCATTAACATTGATCTAATGTATTAAGCACTTAGCATAAGTAAATAGATCAAGTCTAGTAGGTCAAGCACTAAGCATGTTCATATATATCAGATCTAACATCCTACACATCATTAGCACTGAGCATGAGCAGAACTATCTAATCATCTCAAGAAATTATTGAAACAAGGCATAACACATTAAAACGAGCACAAGCAAGACAACACAGTGTTTACGTGGTTCACCCCCACCCTGGGGCTATGTCCACAAACTCTACTTCTTTATTGTCTTCAATCAATCAGTTACAAGCACGAAGCCTCAAAATCCTTACTCCGCACAGGACAAAATATCTACGCAGCTTGCTAGATCCTTCTTTCTCGCGTTATATCACAAAGCCATCCACAACTTCTTACAGTGAATTGCACTTAGCTCTACAAGTCTCACACAGGCACAAAGAACTTACAAACCCTTCTTGCACTTAGCCTACATCACATAGATGTCTATAGGTTCTTATCTCATTAGCACTTAGCTCCTTGGCACTTTCTTACTTTTCCTAGACTTATATTTATACATTACAAAATAGGCCTAAACATGGGTAAACCCATGGGCCGACATCACATTCTCGTTACATATTCCCAAAAACCCAAAAATCCAAAAAGGTCCCAAAGGTGGGCTGAGATCCCATGATCTCTACTTCATCTTGCGCTCTTCCTTCGATAGGTTGTCGAAGTCCCAAAATAGGTCAACATGATCAAGAGTCTCCCAAAACTTGGTAAAGGGCCAATAGGCCCCCAACACTCACATGTGACTCGTCCCGAGTCACTCTAGTCGGCCTAATTCTGCCTCGAACGCCTTGATCTTGGCTCGAGCTACTTTGACATGCTGCTTTTTTGTGGCCTCTTGTTCAGTGAACTCCTAGATCACTACTCTGTTCACTGGCCCTTCTAGGTGTTGTTCTGCAATGATGACGACTTGTTCTAGTTCTACTCCTTGGCTTTCAACCTCTGTGAATAACTTTCATGCCTTATCTTGCATAGTTTGAAGTCATTGAGTGACTTCCATCACTTTGCTCTGGATCATATGGATCTGCTTCTAAGATGTGCGTTGTTCTTGAGACCTCTTCATTCTTTCTACAGCCGACAGGGCCTTCAGCTGCGCCTATAGTGTATTTGCGTGTTGCTTCGCTTCCTGGAGATGTGACTCTAGTGTCTGAAATTTTGGGTTCTCGGTGAGGTTTTTGTATGTCTGGGCACTGCGGTTACTCAGCTGCTTGCATTCCAATGCAAGAGATTTTAATCTGTCAACTGTGCTACGGGAAGTTGCTTCTCGCTGGTCCCTTACGTCCTGCAGGGTCTCGGGTATAGTATGTAATTCTAGATCTGTGATGCACTACTGGAGCTGTTGGATCACTTCTTTGATTTGTGCCACCTGCTGTGGAACTCTCTCTTCGGCCTTTACTTTGACAACTGTCACAGAGCGAAGTGATCTATTGACCATTTCCTTAACTTCGAGTTTCTCTACGAGAAATTGTTCCTTTTCCTTATGCAGTTGGTCTTTCTCTTCATCGAACTGTACCTGGAGAGAAAACTTCTCTCGTTCTATAGTACTGTGCTACTCTAGAAGGTCTCCATGTGCTTGTGCCAAATCCTGGGTGGCTTGCGTTGTCTCTTCTTGAGCTCGTTGAAGGCGAGCTTCAACTGTATCACCGATGCGGTGTAGTTGAGATGGCTCATCACCTAGTTCTGGTGTTCCCGATGGTAGGGGTGCAGTGGAAACTGTGCGGCTGGACTATAGTGTCTGTTGTACTCCTTGGAGCTCGTCCTTAATCCGATGGAACACTTCCTCCTGCTTAGCTTCTTGCTTCTCTGCTATCTCTAGCGAAGCATCATTCAGGGTTGCGACGATGAAGTTGAAGTCATCCGGGGTGAGGACAGTCTTGAACTTGTTCCTAGTTTCTTTCACTTTCTTCCAGGATGAAGGCTTCGGTGGGGAAACCTTCCTTTTCTTGGAGGGGTCCTCCTCGTCTCTAGGCGGTACAACCTCTTCTTTCTTTTTCTCGACCTCTGTGACATCTAGCTCTCTACCATCACCTCCTTGCTCAGGTGATATTGAAGAAGTCTTTGCAGAGGTACTATTTACATCTTGGGCGTCCTCATTTTTATTTATCTTGCTAGGTCTAGGGGTATCGTGTGTTCCTTCTGGACTATCTATATCAGATATCTCCGTGAGGTCTACTGAAATGAGGAGGTATGCCGACCAATCCTTGGTGATTTCTTCCAAGTCATCCTCCGCCAGCTTGTAGTATGATTGCAGTTGTTGTTTTTTCTCATCAGCGCGCGCTGTGATATAGAGGAAATGGCGGTCCGTGCTGAATTTAATCAAGGGCCTGAACCTGTGGAGTGTGTTTGGGGTTATACAGGGCGTAGATTGGATGGAGATCTTTAGTTGATTATAATATGTGTGGAACATGGCATTTGACTGCCATTGCTTGTTCATATCGCTGGAGTACCACAGGGTACTGAACTTCATGGCTAGAGGTTCAAAGGGATCGATGTCCGAGAATTTTGCACCTTCTGGCATCTCCCATGCGATGAAAGCGATCAGGATGAGAAGCCAACTAAAGTGGAACTCATATCCTTGGTCCTGCGCTTCCCTGCAGTCCAGTTCCAATTGGTTCACCAAGTACTTCGCCCAATTCATTTGTAGGCCCTCTGCGCACTTCCCTGGAAGGTCAACTACAAATCCGGTCACTTGGGTGGGCCAGTTCTTGCGAACTAACTTTCCTATGATCAATTGACAGGATAGGCGTAATGTTCCACTCCGGATAGAGGCTACCTTGTAGCCTCGCATGCCCTTCTCTATATCGCTGTAAGTATCCTTTATCTTTATATCGCCGTAAGTATCCTTTATCTTCTGGGCGAGAGCGCAATCCACGGTCTTTCTGGGAATCATGTGGGTCATGGCCTTGCATGCTTAACCTTGTGATCTGATTGATCAATGTCGGATCCACTGTGATGTGATGGTTCAACCACAAATAACCTCCATGGTAACATGACAACAGTAATTTGACACATGCGTTCACCTCCTAGTGTCGTCTGAAGTGCGAAATCTTCATAACGTTTAGTAGGGTGGATTGCGCGAGGTTCTGGGTCCATGACTGAGGGATAATCTTTGAGTTCTTTCCTTTAGTCCTGGTCAGATACTTATGTGGAGCGAGCATGCTGTAAACCTTCCTGTCGCCGAGGTTGAAGTCGTTAAACTTCAACGCTGCGAGCTTATCCTGGTCAGCATGAACTGCGTGCACCCCTTTCGGAAGGTATGTAGTCACCAAAGCATATTCAAATTCTTGGGGTACACTATCATGATTTATTGCGCCACTCAGAGGTGGTAGATAAGCGGGTAAATTGCTCGAAATCAGCTTGGCATTCACGATATTGTCTCTATGCTTAATGCGATTTTCATCTACTGGCCGAGATGATCTGGCTCAAGCAGTGGACGGAGAGGCTTGCAGTCCTCTCATCGACAATGCTTATACACCTATAGACACTCCTCTCTCTGACATGACTCTCTCAGTCCTTAAGTCGAGGAGAAATTTTGTTACTGATTCTTTGTCTGCGGTGAGCTCATCGGACATACATGCTCGGGTTTAAAATTATCGAGGTCACAATGATCTTAGATACGACACTAGAACAAACAACAATAGTGCAACGATCACTGTATACAATTCACTTAGTCTGCAAGCTTCAAATTCTTAGTTAGCAAAAGTGTTCTCCATGCATGGCGTGATGGGATAAGTAGGCAACTCGGCAATGGTTCGCTTGCAACATTTATTAGCCTCCATTAACTCTTGTTCGATTTGTTATGGCGCAGTCTAACGGTCTGATCATGAATATTTATTTCCTTTCCGCCCGTTCGGAGTGGAAGTCGAACGGATATATTGGTCCCAATGGCTATATTGCTTCGCCATGGTGAAGTTCCATGTGTCATTGTTCTGATATCCCGGTGAAGCTCCAATTCTACATATTTTCTTTCTACAAAGTTCCCTCTGGAATCTTCTGTAATTTTTTAATCTTAGCCCTCTTCTTACTTACCTTTCAACCTTTTTTCCACTGAGCTTCATCTCAGTAGTCCTTTTTCCATTTTGATTCTTATCTTCTTTTGACATAGTTGCATCGCGCGGTTGAAGTGCTTCCTTAGGATTCAGGGGTAATACCTCTTCTTTATCTAGGATAGGTACCTCAATTTTCTGTGAGTCCTCTAATTCTCTTACAGGTTCGACATCTGGGCTTCTAGTGTCAAATAGCTTCGATCTGTTCTCTTGTTATTCAATCAACTGTGCGATCTTTCTGGTCATGAAATCTTTTAATTCTTGTTTCTTCTGCTCCAAAACTTATTTTTCTTCTTTTCATCTGGCTTGATATCCTTCAATCCAAAGTTTCACTAGTAACATGGTAAATGGGGCATTGTCCCCAATAAACTTAACAATCTCAAAGTCTTCTTCTGTCGAAGTTCCATAGGCATTCATAGATATCTGAGTGAGCTTTCCACATAGGTTTACCAATTTTCCTCTGAATAACCCTATTCCTCCTAATGAAGGAATCACAGCAGGCCTTCCTATAGCTTCCCACGTTCTCTCTGTCATGATATTTACCTGTGTTTCCTCATCTAGAACACAATCAATGTCAAAGTCTGCTATTCTTACTTCGATGCATTATTTTTCTTTAAAGATATCTAATAACCTAACATGTCGGTGGTCGTTCAAGTTTTATTGCATCTGTAGCAATACTTTCTCGGATTCTTTCTGAGGTTTTACTAGTTTCGGATCTGCCTTAGGGCTTTCTTGATTCAAATTCATTTTTTCAAGCTTAGCAATCATTCTAGGACAATCCAATACTTCATGGTCTAGAGCTTTACAACAAAGACAACTAGGTCTTCCACCAGGGAATTCCTTAGCCAGATGTCTCGGTTTTATGCAACTGTAACACAGGGTTAATCCTCTTCTTTTTTTTTAAATTATCCTCAGCCTCTTCTGTATTGTGCACTAGGATCATGGTAGCTAACCTGCAACCTATTTTTTCTAGGATCCTGCATCCATTTGTTAGTCCAAACATTCTTTCTATGCATGGGTATAACATATCTATCACTATTCTTATTAGATCTACTCATATCAAACCTTCTTTCATCTATTAGTGCCCTAGTTTTCAAAATAGGACAGACTCTATTAAACATACCTAGATCCTTAATTTAGAAACAAAAATTTCCACTTATCTTACTTCTACAGAGCACAAAGCTTCCATATCTAAAACTTTAAACTATTCTTACCTGTATCAGAGCACAGAGGTTGCAGATCTTACCTCTTTCAATAAAAAAATTCCACTTTTACCTTTAGAGCACAAAGCATTCAGATCTCTATTATAACCCTAAAATGCACCACACAGGCTTACCTGGCATCAGGCCAACTCATGTCTCTTCCTTGCCAAAGCCATGCTGAATAAAACCTTGAAAAACCACTTAAATCAAGCAACCCGCGCCCTAACCTCTCACTGGGCGCGGTGGACCACTTGTTGGCCTTCTACTGCACGCGGTGGACCGCGGGCTAGTCCACTATAGCCCACGTTTACCTAACAAAGCAAAAAATCAGGAAAGTTTCCGCCGGGACGAAAAGATTTTTGTCAGTTAACTGGAACTCCCAGCCATGCATGGCCGAGAGTTCGCCTAAAACCCTAGCTC
>JZKD02S1765711.1:180225-194179 GCA_000966675.3 Picea glauca | reverse complement strand
GGAGGGGTAGGGGTACTATTCAAGAGAGGAAAAATCATAGCAAAGAAACTCTGCCAAATTGCCAAGTCCGTTTTGTCCCAACCCTTTAGCCTTGCCTCAAGCTTTAGGAGAAATTAAAGCAACAACGGTTGGAGGACAAAAGAAGAGGAGGAGCCCAGGATCAAGATCGAGGAACGGTGGCCGGTCTCAAAAATCATTGTAAGTTGGTTCATATTGAGATTAATGAAAAAGATACTTTTCCCGTCCCGAATACATGAGTCTTATCTATGTTATTTGATTTGTGTTTAATCTCTAACCCTCTAGTAGATCGGTAGCATGCATGCGTAGTTTTGTCTTGATTGCAGGGAAACTTTTTGGAAGGAGCAGCAGCAGCAAGGGGATAAAATCTCAACAGAGGATCTACTTCAACCGTCGATAAAAAGGTTAGTTGATTCTTCTCATGTTTTCCTGAGAAAAGGGGTTTCAGATTCGGGTAGAAGGTTAAAAGTAGCTTATGAAGGGTCATGATCTGCATGCAAGTTTAAAACCCTATCTTGCTAGTCCGTAGGGTAGAATACCCCACAACAATCTTGTTTCTTTTCTTTAGACCGGGCCTCTTTCTTTCAGCACAAAGATTTATAAATCGAGTAGGTTACCATGCACTAAGGCAGAGATCTTCGTACAGGACTTCCAGGTCAACCTTTTGCACAAAGCTTCTTCTTCTTAGTTCCTAGCAATCACAGTTTCAGGTCCCAGCAACAGAACCATTTGTTGGCACAGGGGGATACCCAGGGTTTAACGCTACAACAGTGCACCAACAAAACCCTAACTATCGGCCCTTTCGGCAACACCTGTGAAGCAGATGAAGTCTCACCCGAGGTAGAGGCAGGGGTGGTTGCGAGACTCAAGTGTCTGCAACCTTAGCTGGGACACAGATCTATGATTATACAAATTAATATAGCACTTATCACCGTCAGTTCTCAATATACAATAAATAATCACGTCATTGATAAAATAGGACTTTGCAGCATTAACACTGATCTAATGTATTAAGCACTTAACATAAGTAAACAGATCAGTTATGGTAGTTCAAGCACTAATCATGTTCATATATATCAAATCTAACATCCTACACATCATTAGCACTAAGCATGAGCAAAACTATCTAATCATCTCAAGAACTTAGCAAAACAAGGCATAACACATTAAGACAAGCACAAGCAAGAAAACACAGTGTTTACGTGGTTCACCCCCACCCTGGGAATACGTCCACCAACTCTTCTTCTTTATTGTCTTCAGTCAATCGATTACAAGCACAGAGCCTCAAAACCATTACTCTGCACAGGACAAAAGATCTGTGTAGCTCGCTAGATCCTTCTTCCTCGCGTTATAACACAAAGTTGTCCACAACTTCTTACAGTGACTTGCACTTAACACTGCAAATCTCACACAGGCAAAAAACACTTAAAAACCCTTCTTGCACTTAGCCTACATCACATAGATGCCGATAGGTTCTTATCTCATTAGAACTTAGCTCCTTAGCACTTTCTTACATTGCCTAGACTTCTATTTATAGATTACAAAATAGGCCTAAACATGGGTAAACCCATGGGTCAACATCCCATTCCCGTTACATATTCCCAAAAACCCAAAAGGGTCCCAAAGGTGGGCCAAGATCCCATGATCTCTACTTCGTCTTGTGCTCCTCCTTCGACAGGTTGTTGAAGTCCCAAAATAGGTCAACATGATCATCTGTCTCCCGAAACTTGGTCAAGGGCCAACACCACACTCTGCTTGTGTAGACCATGGTGACGATGTCGCACTATGTCTTATTTACATCCTACGACGATCCTACATCATCGCATTGTACCCTTCTTCAGCCTGCGGTGATTCTTGTAGTAATTGTTGGAGTGACAGTCAAATTTTCTTTTCTTTGCCCAGATTTGTCTTTACTGCTTGGGATGAACTTTTATCTTTAGTGAATGATTGGTTTACATATTTTAAGCCTAGATTTGATTGATTTTCAAGGATTGAAAGTCTTCTTCATAAGCTTTGTAAATTTCATCTTTTACTTCTTATTGCAAGGGTATAATCTCAAGGCTTTGTTCCCGGGTGCTTGTTTGATAAGTCATTCTTGATTTCTTTTGAGTTTTGGATTGATTTTAAGTTTTGTATTTTTGTTGATTAAGAAACAATTTTCGTTTGCATTCAACAAAAAAAATTCTTATCTTTTCATTTTTGCTTGCATTGTGAGTTTGATTTAGGAAATAGTGTTGGGAGTGCATTAGTCTTCTTAGACCATTCTTTATTTTTGGATTATGTCTCTGTTCTGATTTGAAAAGGAAAGGACTGAAGTTTATTCTTTTTTTTAATAGTCTTTGTAAGACAATTTTTGCATTCAAATATTTGTTGAAAAGAGAAAAATTGGAAAATTTAGTAGGTTTTGATTATTTGGAATCCATATCATTTAAAGATTGAAAAATTTTTCTTTGTATCTTTTTTATTCTGAAAAGGAAGATTTCTCCCTATTGTAATTAGATTTCATCGAATTAAATGATTTCATATAATCTCTTCTTACATTTTATTGGGTCAAGTTCAAATACATCATCAGTTTCATTAATGTTTCCCTTTTGAGTAAGCAACAACCTTTAAAATACAACGTAATTTTAAAATCTATTAACAACTTTTATTTTCTATAACTTTTACACACCAACATTAGCTAGGAAAACGCTTTGGAATAGGTTGTAAGGCACACTCTCCAAAGCATCAAAACACACAATAGTATCTTGTGATAGGGAGAGTAAAAATCTACTTGCTACATTTTGTCCTGGGAAGCCCTTCTAACACAAGGGTCAATCACGAGGTCACATTAGGGATGACAGAGTTACTCACCTTGCTTTGTTGGTCTTAGTGTATAGATTGTGCATATTATTGGGGGTCACTTGAAAATAAAATCCTGTGGGGACCTTCTCAAGTTGACTTCAGGCTTAGATACCCTGCCCTTACACGTGGATCGAACTATCGATTGCTTCACCAAGAATCATTGTCGTAATTGGTAACCTTAGTGGCCTATCTCTTTAGAGTCTTTAAACGAGGTGACTTTGGAGGGGTAAGTCTTCATGGTACCTTGAATCGACGTTGGCCAAACTCACTCGAGCTCCTTGGAGGGTATACCAACGATTATGTGTGAGAGCTTGCACCAGGGTGTAAGTGCGTTAACCAGGTCGTCAACGTAACTTTTCCACCCACTTTATCCCAACCCCTTCTTGTCTTGATTTCATGACATTGGATTTCATCACCAACTAGTGGCTTCAAAATAAGAATGTTTTTTTGCATGTTTGATATCTAGATTTTATTAGTGAGTGTTGTTTGTTTCTCTAGTTGTCCATAGATTTATTTCATTCTTTATTTGGTGTGTCCAACATCAGTCCTTGTCATTCACATAGGATGCAAGGGTTGCCTCTGGAAGATCCGGAAGAGTACACTCCTTTTCTTCCTAACTCACCAGAGGGTTCTCCTGAAGAAGCAGTCAATAAAGACGTAGCCTATGAGATTGGAAGTTCTACTCCATTGGAGGAATCAATGCTTCATGTAAATCTGTTATTGAGTGTTGTACAAGATCCACTTTTGCTCATGATAAATTCATCAGGAGACGTTGTTGCACAAGATTATACTAGAATACCTATTTTTTGACGGGCGAAATTGACCGTCCATCAACTGAGAGAGTGGAACCGGTCCGGGGTTGTCTAAATAACCCAAGCCGTTTGGAATGGACCACCCTGACGAGTTTAACGGCTCTGTTGGCCGCTCTAAGGTCTCCTAAGAAAACCAAAGAGAAAAACTGATCTGAATTAACTAATCTAACTAAACTAACAAAACAAATTAAACTATCTAAAACAAACTAAAACAAACTAAACTAATTACAACTAATAAAACAAACTAAACTAACTAACTAATATACTAATCTAACTAAAACAAATTACTAAATTAAATTAAAACTAAATACTAACTAATCTAACTATTATATACAATTGACTAACTACAATTATAATAATTCAAACCAGCTATCTAATTATCAGTTATAATATTTCTTATTCACAAATGTACACTATAAACATCCTACAGATTTAGTTAAAACCTGCAAAACTCATGTATTTGCTACCTTAAGACAGCCAAGAACTTCTTTTTTGACTTTTATATTTTATGAAAAAGAAATAAAAACTACTGAAATTAAACGATCTAATATACTTATTGAAATTAAACAATATAATATAAATCTAATTAAACTTATATCTATATTAAACTACTTAATGAAAACAGTAAGCAAAATACTAATTGACCTGGAAACGCTCCAAGTTTGCCCTGTGTATGATTTCTTCTAAGATGTTCGGAGGAGGGAAACTCACACTATTTAGTCCTTAAGCTTTTCGTAAACGATCAGCTATGCTGCTCCTTGAAGTGTTTTACAGGACAAACAAGACATAAAAGAAAATCATAACAATCTTATGATTATAAATTCCTGCAATAAGGGAAACCTATTATGTGAGAACTTATATATTACAGTTCGATTTATGAAGAAGATAAAACCATCACTCACAAACTGAACTAACAATTGTTATGTCTTTTATCTATTTGGAAGAAACAAGATATGGATAACAGTAATAAAATTATATCATTTGCATTTGATTTAGATAGCAAAAGTAATACTAAACCATAAACAAACTGATATACAAAACATGGAACAAAGTGTTGATATATTGAGAAGCTAAAGGTATGACAAAACATCAATTCTGCTCCAGTCCGTGATAGAACTCCATATCCTTGTTCTCCCACAAATGAGGATGTTCATTATTACAAAAATCATAAGTATATATAGGTCTCTTCACAAGGTAAAACTTCCTTGTGAATAATATCAAATAGTTTTACACAATCTGGGAAAAATCCCAAAATCACCTAAACTAAAGAAATAAAATGCAAGTAGAATCTGTAAATCATCCCCTAACTGCTCATGATATCTATTGCCAATTCGAATTTGCCTGCAATAGAACACAAAGATCAAATTAGAAGGATATTTTATTAAGAAAACAATAAAAAATTGACTCTACAGACTTAGCTACAGAATCATCTGATTCTGTAGCTAGTCAAGAATAGCAAACAGGACCAGATATAATCAAATAAAATCAAGTCGAATCATCTTTTGATAATCTTTGAAAAATGAACTACCAATAATTCAAATGAAATTATCATTCAAATCAAATCATATCAAAATAAATGCAATTGAAACAGAGTAAAGAATGCCCTGTTGTTAGTTACCATAAAACATGGTCAAACCTTGACAGACCTGTTTTGAATTAAACGAAATTAAACAGTGAATCGAATCAAATGAGATACGATGTAATCGTACTTAATGCAACCATAATCGAACAGGATAGTAATCGTATCAAATAAGATTTTCCACAACATAACTATAATCGATATCATTGAACACAAAATATATGTTACAGTTGTAGCAATATTTCATGTCGTTTCAATCAACAGGCTATAGAGATTAAGCACAAGATTCATTCTGTTGTGATCAGATATGTGAAGGTTGTTACGATATACGTTAAAATGAAACCAAAAACCACCATAGATTTCATTTGTTGGGTGTGACATAATCAAAATCGAACAGCATTGATAACCATAAGCTGGACAACAATCAAACAAAATCGGGTCTGAGCCAATTATAGACAAATTCATCATCCTGGGCATGATCATTTTGTTTTACAATTCATTCATAACTGAAAACACACTGACATTCCAATTCACAAAAGAACAGGGTCGACTGGCCTCAACGAATTGACTAGCTGGAAGTTGGACAATTGTTACGATTTGTATCAATTCAAAACCCTTTTTTAAACAAAATCCAAACCGTATCCAGGCTGGTCAAAGTGATATGTAAATAAAATTGCAACAAATAACCATGTGTCTCATAACCACTTCAGATCATAGCATAAATCGTGTCATCAAGGTTTGAAATGCAAAACAACTTGTCTAAAATAGATGTAACAGAACATTCATTCGCAAGCGCTTTAACACAATCAAATCCATATTATAACTAATAGAATCAGGAACAAATCCAATAACAAAATTCGATTTACTAAAACAAGTTATATACAGTAATGCATGTTTATGTAACATAGCAGGTCGATGACGCATACAGAGTTTATGAACGTGCCATATAAATGGGTGAAAGTTATACCAGGGAGGTTGTTGAGGCTATGCCAATTTCAAATTGACAATTGCCATGGCTGACTCGACATTCTTGAACAGAATTGAACCAGTTGTTCGTTGCTTCTTGTCAATAGGTTGCACCTTCGCGTTATGACCAGTGAGCTTTGCCACTTGGTTTTCCAAATCATGGATTCTGGATTGCAACATCGGCACGTCTAATTAGTATCTCTCCAACCATAACCTACACGGATCGCAAGGTGGGACAGTTGGTTGAGCAGTCGAGGGTTTTGACGATTCACCGAGGGTTCCACGAGGTAGTTCAATGCCAGGAAAATTAGGATCATCCCGCAGACAAGGTGGTAAATTCTTGACAAAGTCATATGCAAGTTTTTCACACAAGCCTTCTGAGTAAGGATACTCGTCGGCGAGAAAATGTTCAATCTCTAAATCAGAGTCTTCGCTAACCACGATAGGCTCAGAGTTGGCAGGGGGTTTAGGTTTATTTCTCGCCATGCGAGAGATTAAGAGAGCATTTTTCTTACCTTTAGAGTTAGCACCAGTTTTAGCTTTAGGCTTTTTGGTTGTGGGTTTAACAATTTCAACCTGTTTAGTCACAGCCATAGGCAAATTCGTAGGTGGGTCGGGTAGAGGTTTGGGTAGCAAAACGCTGTAAGGCACAGGGGGAATAGGCTGGGTTTTGGTTACCATAGGTTTATCAACCTGTGGAGGGTTTGATTCTTCAAAGCCATTACGACTGAGAAAATCATCCCAACAATCACGACGTAGCCCCAACTCATATACCATAATCATTTTAATCAACCCCAAATGGAAGAGGTTGGTATCGGCCTGGTTACGCGTGTACCTTTTCTCCATCTTGAACAAACTTCTATGCAGGTAGTGGGGCATACTAAGCTTGAAACCCATAAAAACCATTAATAGACGAAGGTGAAACAGGAAAATGAACCCGTACCTGCCCTTGCAAGTAATGAATTGCTTTATTATCATTAGCAGGTCATGTCAGCATTGTTTTAACATTTTTGCAGGAAAACCTTTGTCGCAAGAGTTCACCATTCAAGATTGGAATAGCAATGTCCACGGGACATCATCCACCTTGCAACTCTTCGACCACTTCTGTCCTGTAACAGGTAGACTGGTTTCCGAGCTAAGAAACTGTTCATTAATTTCAAGTTGGACATCTCCAACTTTGGCTCGACAGCCATCGAATGATAACGCAAATTGTTGAGCCACGATAGGGTTATAACCATCGAATTTCCTTATGAACGGGAGCCACCCGAATTTTTCCAGGTAGCTATATGCGCCATCAATCATCAGAAGTGCTTGGCACCCGTTGGGCTCGACCCTTACGACTGGAACCATGGCTTCTGTGCATGGTAGGGTTTGGTTTGATCAACACAAAACGCAGGAGTAAAAACGATAGGGCTTAACAGCTGCAAGCGCTCAAAGTGGAAGGAATCAATGTAATGCATGCGAAGGTGGTGGGATTACCACCTCCATGCAGTGTATTAATGGCTGAGTACAGCATTGTTCCATCAGTAATCATAACGCTTAAAACATATTAATCGGCCAACCCAAATCGGTGTATAACCATATCAACGTGCCATCAATCAAATGTAGAACCAAAACCATATGTTATATTCATGCGCCAAGTGTATAGTTCAATCCAACATGAAATCCAAAAAGTTTTACCAATGCGCCAAGTGTAAAACAATGCCACTCAAATATGAAACCAAATCGATATGCAACCCATGCATTTTTTTAGCATAATCAAAGCTTATAAACATTGCAACCAATGACTTTATGAAATCGATAAGTTAAGAAGTTATGATATAAAGGATCACATTATATAAAACAAGATCAACCATGACCCTTATGAAATCAATATAACTCATAACTTAACATGTTCAATGCCTCACCAAAGAAATCAAGTTGTGCAATCAAAGTGAATGGACATAGTTTGAAAGCCATTCCATCCATTTAATAGCAGACCAAAGGTAAATACCAATCAGGATATCAAATTAGCAAATCATGATAGACCAAATAACGATGGAGGGGTTTTCACACTTTCAATTGTGAAAACTGAATCGAAATCAAATTGCAATTGTCGCAAAAAATGAAACAAATTTCCAGTTGCAAAATGCGACGATGACTTTTTCGCTTAGGAGACAATTAGGTGTAGGCAGCTTTTCAGGGAAATCGAAAAAAAATGAATTGGCTGCCAACAATGGCGACACACCGGGAGAAGCAGTTATCTCTATCAAAAGAAATGAATTCAGATCAGGACAGCAAAGAAAAATTCGACTTAGAACAACAACCAAAAAATCGTACCCACATCATCATCCACTATCTTTTTCAGCGATGTTTCAAAAGATGCAAACCAATAATAGTCTTAAAGATCAGCAAGTCATGATTTTTATGATAAAATATTCAATACTGTTGGCATGGCCACTGCTGCCAGCAGGTGTCCATAGCCTCGACAGGGTTTCCATTTAACCCACTCGGACGTTTGTATCCTGTCAAGAAGTTCTAGATTAGAATAAAGGACTTTTTAAAGAGGTTTTCTTGTAATTTTACAGATCTTCATTTACCCGACATTGCTTCACTGCCAGCAGGCTTGTTCAGTACCCCGGCGAAGTTGTCTTGGCGCCATGCTTGCATTTACCCGCTGCCAACGGACTTGTTCAGTATCCCGGCGGGTTTACAAACACTTCCCACAGCTCTTATTTTTATTTTGTTTTTCTTTATAGATAGCTGAGCGGGGTGACGCTAGAAAATCTAGATATTTTATCATATTTTTTCAGACCTCATCAAAAAAATTTAATACTGTCCTTGATTCAGCTCCAGAAGTGTTTTATTTCTAAAACAACTTACTTTGACCGGGAGACATCCTTTTGAGTCATTCCTTTATGGAAAAGGGACAGCGTAAAATGATAAAGATAATCATGACAAACTTCACTTAGAGATTGAAATTAGTAAACTTCTTTCAAACAAAATTTTCCAACATCATTTTCATTTTTTAGAAATATATCACTGATGTTCGTACAACCTTTCAAAAGTTATTTCAGCGAAGAGATTTTCCCATGGTCTTTGTCTGAATGGCTCATTGTACAAGCATGCATATGTTTTAAAAAACACATCAAACTGATCAATCAAATCAAAATCAAAACGAAAACAAAGGCCAAAAATAAAAACAAAAGGAAATATTTACATAATATACAAGGATAAAATCAGGCAAAATATCTTTTCAGGGCCTGGCCATTCACCAGATAGGTGTCAGGTTGTCCTTCAAGATTCTGCAAACAAAAAGAACTAGGACCCAACTTTTCAGCAATCAAAAATGGCCCAAGCCACAAATTCTGAAACTTGGTGTGTTCACCCTTCCCTTCGTGTGGTTTGTCCCACTTTAAGACGAGATCGCCTACTTCAAAATTCCTATCAGAAGCAGAATTAGAATCGAACCAGCTTTTAATCAGTTGTTGATGTTGATCTAATTTACGCTTGGCTTGGGTTCTTACTTCTTCTAACTTCATCAAAGTGTTAATACGGCTTTCTAAAGGGGGACATTCTTCTTCTTGAACTTTTTGTGACAATTGGAGCGAAGGAAGAAGAATATGGGGTGGCAGAATGGCTTCTCTGCCATAAACGAGGAAAAAGGGGGAATTACCTATAGCGGCTTTGGGTGTTACTCTATCATCCCACAGTGCATTAAGTAGTGCGTTGTGCCAGTTCTTGTGATTTTCATCCATGGTCCTCTTGATAATCTTGATCAAGTTCTTGTTTGTTGATTCTGCTAAGCCGTTGCCCTGGGGGTAATAACTAGCGGAATACTTCATCTTTATTCCCTTTTCTAAAGCGAACTCACTCATCTCAAGAGAGGAAAAGTATGAATCATTATCAAAGACTAGACAATCAGGGATACCAAAACGGGTGATGATATTCGAGTTTAGAAAAGCGATCACCTGACTTGTGTTAACAGTTCTTAGCGCGGCGGCTTCAGACCATCGAGTAAAGTAATCAGTGGCTGTCACAATATACTTGTGTTGTTGTGAGGATGGAGGGTTAATAGGACCAATGATATCAAGGCCCCATTGCTGGAAAGGAGAATCGAATGTAACGGGCTGCAAGGGGAAGGATGGTTTTTGCAACCGCCCTGACGCTTTCTGACAAATAATACATTTTTGGCACAAGGCGTGGGTGTCTCTAAAAAGCGTTGGCTAGTAATAACCAGCTCTTAAAACTTTATGAGCAGTGGTATCGCCACCGTAGTGACCACCAGCTTCTCCTGCATGCAACTCAAGAAAAACTTTCTCTGCTTCGTCTTTCTCAAGACAACGCATCAGTACGCCATCAAAATTCTGACGAAACAGTATACCGTTAACTAGATGAAAGGAGGCAGACTTTAGTCTCAATGCTCTTCTCTTAGCAGGGTCAAGGTGACGGGGTGCTGATCCATGTTGAAGACAGTGTCTAACATCATCGTACCAAGGACTCACTAGGTTTTGTGTGCAACAAATCAAACTGTGACCGTGTTGTTCTAGGATTGACGTGTCACTATCTTCTTGTTGTTCAGTTTCCGAATCAACTACCAATTTAAACAACCCTTGGCCTCTCACGATCTGAGCTGGAGTGATTTCTAAGTCATACTCCTGCAAGGAGGTGACCCAGTTGGCTCTTTTCTCTCCTATCTCTTTTTGCACTAACAAGTTCCTAATGGCAGGGTAAGGGACAATGACCTTCGTCCTTGACTTCAAAAGGTAAGACCGGAAATGCTTAACTACCTTGAAGACAGCGTAGGCTTGCCGATCGACCACTGGGTAATTAAGTTCAATGCCTTTGAAAGAAGAGCTCATAAAGGCGATGGGCACTTTGTTGTTCTCAGAATTCTTCTGAGTTAGGACTGCGGCATAGGAACGATCAGAGGCAAAAGTATAGAGTGTAAAATCTTTAGAGAAATCAGGGCTCATGAGAGACGGAGCTTTTATTATTGCCTTCTTTATAGCATTGAAAGCTTGGTTTTATGTGGGTCCCCAGTGATATTGGGTGTCTTTCTTAATCAAGTTCTGGAGAGGCCTGACCATTTCGGAGAAACTGGGGACAAATCTCCTCACGAAATTAATCTGGCCTAGGAAAGACTGCATGGATTTCTTGGAGGTAGGTGGGGAAAGTTTAGCGATGACTTGGGTCCTCTTGGGGTAAATAATCATTCCATCACTAGACACAATGAATCCTAGTAGTTTACCCTGTTCTACTGCAAAGATGGACTTCTTAGGGTTCAAAGAGATGTCGTATTTGCGACATCGTAGCAGAACGGCTCGTAAGTGAGCTAGATGATCGTCTTTGTTTTTAGAATAAATGGTCACATCATCTAAGTAGACTACTATGGAGTGATTGATCAAGCCTCGAAAAGCAATATCCATTGCTCTCTGAAAGGTAGCACCATCATTAATCAATCCAAAGGGCATTTTTCGATAAGCATAAGTCCCCCACGGAGTACGGAAGGTAGTTTTTAATTGGTCTGACGGAGACATCAAGACTTGGTTGTATCTAGAGAAACCATCCAATAAGGATAGCCTCTTGGAACCAGATACTTGTTGAAGTATCTGTTCCATGGGAGGGACAGGATAATTATCTTTATCAGACGCTTTGTTGAGGTTCCTGAAATCGACACAAAGTCGAATTTCCCCGTTTTTCTTCCGCACCGGGACGAGGTTGGATACCCATTGAATGTGTCTAACAGGAAAAATTATTTTAGCACCTAGGAGTTTATTCAATTCTTTTTGTACGGTCAGTTCTAGTTTAGGATGATTTTTCTCAGTTTCTGTTGGAAGGGCAAGGTTTGGGGCTTCATCGGGATGGCATGTTGTATAATATTAGGATCAAATGTTTTAAGATCTTCATAAGTCCAAGCAAAGACATCCTTGAATTATTTAAATAATTTAACAAAAGTAGCTTTTTCTTGCTTAGAACATCCCAAGCCTAAGTTGATACACTGAGGGTTTTCACTAGTTCCTAAATTGACTTTTTCGTAAGACAACGAGGAACTGTTGGTTTTACAATTGACCGTCTTTTTAAATTTATCTTCAAAATCATAAAACTTTTATAGTCTAGCAACAGATTTGGGTATGGAATTTACCATGTCCGATAGAGCTTCAGGAGATTTCGGATTAGGTATTACCGTAAAGTCATGCAAATTGTCGTCGTGTGTTTGTTCATCTATCACAGCACCTTGAAAGGTTTCCTCCATGTGTAGAAAGTTAATGATCTGTTGATCATCATCAAATACTCTCCAGTTTGTAATATTATCAGGAATAGATGGTCGAAACAATAGCTCCACAAAGAATGCGTTTGGAGACAAGCCTTTTGCAGGAAGAAGTTTAGAGGCAACATTAGCTAGTAAATTTGCTTCTGCATTATTTAATCTAGGAATGGAATTTATATTAAAAGCAGAAAATTTGTTTATTAAACTCCATACCTCAGATTGGTAACATTTGAGATGCGGGGAAAGACAATGGATAGAATTTCTCACCTGCCTGACCACTACCTCAGAGTCGTCGAATACAATTAGATTTCAAATGTGCATGTCCAAGACTTTTCTGAGACCTTGTAATAAAGCCTCATATTCTGCAATATTGTTAGTACATTCAAATTCTAATCTACAAGCCAATAATGTTTTGTTACCTGCCGGATCAATGATGATGCAGGCTGCACCAGCTCCTTCCTTAGATTTGGAACCATCGAAATATAAAGACCAAATTTGATTTTCATCGGGCTCACAGGACTGTTGGATAGAAGTTGTTGGTTGCGTGCATGATATGATCTCGGATTGTTGTTGTGGATTGTTGATAGGTGAAACTTTAGCCATGAAGTTTCCGAAGAAGGTGTCCATCCCTTGGACTTTAGGTGAATCTGTCAGAGGTGTATATGGTTCATTGGGGTCATTCAAGTCTGTTACCGTGAACTTGAGGTAACGCTCACGATTCACTCTGATCTTGTTAGGCTTGCCATTTTCTGGAAGCCATAAGTGAGACCAGTCTATTGCGAAGTAACCATGTAGCTGCTCCGACCAGTCCCTGCTCAAAAACATACCATACACTTCTGGAATATCTACCACAATTATATCAATAACCTGATGAACCTTTGGGTTATACGATAATCTTATCAATACATTTTTCAGTTCGCCTATGACTTTAACATCCGTTCTATCAAGTTGTATAATTTTCAAAGAATATGGTTCTACTTCGGCGTTAATCTTTTGGAAAACTGACCAAGGCATCACATTTGATGATGCTCCTGAGTCAACCATACAATTATGCACATTTTTGTTGAAGATTTCGAAAGTTAAAAGAAAATGAGGTACATTCTTGCGAGTATTTAGAGATGTAGCTTGTGATTTCTTACTCGCAGTTTCTAATGCTACTTTATCTACATTACTTGTGTTATTTACATTATTAACATTATTTACATTTTGTACAGGAAGGCTTCCTTTATCTTGAGGATCAGGATTACTTTTTGTGGAAGTCTTCTGCGGGACTTTGCTTTGCACAACCTTATTACCGTTTGTATTACCATTCTTGCCATTGTCTAAAATATTTTGCAACATCTTTTGTAACAAAAATGGAAATTTCAACAACTCAAAAATAGAAATGTTAGCCCGTAATTTTTTAATATCTTCAACAACATCATAATCTAATTTAGGGCTAGCATAACTTTGTTTAGTTTCTACTGATTTAGATGGCTTTGGGGG